>JALXFT010003290.1:55000-155979 GCA_023376895.1 Aspiorhynchus laticeps
CTCACATTTTGTTCTTTGATTAACATTGAAGCGCCAGTCTGTCACTTTAAGACAATATATTGACACACATCGGATTTTCTCCCAACTGTTCTGGTCCACTTAAGACATAAACGGTGTTTAAGTGAATACTCTCGTAGCCGACCATTTGGACATATTTTGTGTGTATTTGATCGTTTCGACGCGCCCGAAGATCAAACTGTAATTTGCTTGTCCGTTTTGGAGCGCTCAGGCTCGCACACACACACACACACACACATTTCAGCCTGGGGAGCAGCGTCTCTTGTGCAGATTGTACTTTCAACGTTTTATTATCAAACATGTCCCGCAATTTAGCAACAGTAAAGACGGCATCTTACAACAATCACCGATCGAGCTGATTCAGACGTTAAGTGTTGGTTCGGGAGGAACGAATGCGCGCCGCTGTAAAGGGATGGAAGTTGTGCTAGAAGAAACGCGGCTATAATCCTTAGAAGCCAAAATCGAAATAAAAATAATAAACTTAGCTTAATATAACAGCCACAGGCCTAAAGTAAGCAGATGTTTGAATAGTTAGTTCTCTATTCTATTATAATTAAACAGGGCTTTCATGTTGCGCGTGCTGAAGCTCCTCCGCGTGAGCACGATCTCGCTTCTGAATTACGAATAGCAAAGATGTATAATAGACAAATGTTTGAATATTATTGCACATAAAAACAGCTGGCAACTCTGGTGAGAGAGAATTTGCAAGATAATGTATATATAGCAACAATAAATGTATGTGTGTTTTCATAATTTCTCCAGTACCGACAGCAGAACCGATAACGTCAGAGCTTATCGATACACCGGTCTTTCATAATTTAGCCCCGAGACCGATTTAATACCGAGTTTCGGTACCCATCCCTAATGCTTACATTTACGTGTCGGGCAGCCGGTTTACGATGAGATGATTCATACCGGTCCTGAAAAATCTTCATCTGGAGGGCTATCTGTCCCTTTCCCTTACCCCTCCAACCAAAAGAGAATCCAGACACCCCTTCACGTGAAAAAGGGGAAAGAGAAGGGCTAAGGGGTAGAAATGGGATTGGGCCTTAGTGGTGTGATCCATTTAAGCTGTTCAGATGACAGGCCTATAACCCAGTCTCCAGTAAAAGATGTGAAGAATATGCCACACGATGAATCCATATCAGTATTACTAATGGAAAGCAGTTTTTCTGATTGAAGAGGAATAAGGAGGACGAATTGATGATTCCCTGTTCAATTGAATCTTTGTGAAAAGTCTTCATTTGTCACAGAAAACATTCATGAAGTTTCAAAAGCTTGTGCAAAATCCATCGGCACGACAAGTGCTTTAAATGTGCGACTCTGCTGTGCTGCCGTCGCTCCGCAGAGGTTTCTGTAAAAGTCAAAGGAAGAATGAAGAAGCCACAAACGCTGCTTTAATGTCCAAAACGCTCAAACACAAGCTAACGTACCTGACTGCTGCTGCTACTGTATTCAGCTTTCTTCTTGTGTGGACACATTCGGACAAACAGATTGTAATACTCCGTCCTGACCTGAAGGGATGATGATATTTGACTAAATAAATTACAGGTATTTCTGGCCAATTCCTATCATATGCATTCAGACTAGTGGCCGACCAATACGGATTTTTTTTATGGCTGATGCTGATATATTAGAAAGCAGGGTGGCACAGTATAAACATGATTTATATGATGTTACACTATGTAAATAACATGCATAACGACGAAAGAATGAAATTTATATGTTTTATACATTTTGTAGATTGTAAAAATTGTATCAGATTGTAAAATTAGAAAAAATAGAGTTGCTCCTAGTAACAAAATTCTAAGAAATGTGGGTGTTTCCTCTTAAATTTAAAGAAAAGATCCTAGTAAAGAAAAAAGTAATTTAGAAAGCATCTTAACACTTAAAAGAGGTCTTAAGGTCAGAAATTGTTAGGAGTACGAACGAGGACTTTTAAGAGGCTTAAGAGTTTCTTTAGCAGCGGAGAAAATGGACAAACATGAAGAAATGTGTTGCACACAATGCAGTGAGTTAATAAGTCGCTACACATTAGATCGTGCAGGGATCATGTTTGTGACCGATCTTATTAGAGACACGCTATCATCTCCGACACTCGCAGAAATGCCATCGCGCCAGAAATGGCGTGATCACTACATTAACATGTTTAGCAACTGGAAAAATGCAGCTATGCAGCAGTGATGATTTGGGTCTGTTACAGCACTTCCAGAACCTTATTGTGTCGCTGTTCATTTCCTATAAAATACGTTAAGTATGACAGCATGGTAAATAAAAAATATAATGTGTGTGTGTGTGGAGAGAGAGAGAGAGAGAGAGAGAGAGAGAAGTACAGTAAAAAAGGAAAAATTACGCCTGTAATTTCAAAAGTGAAGGCTTATAATAAACCCTACTCTTAAAAGCGCTCTTATTTCCTTCTTGGACAACCAACCAATCACAGTCTTCAAAAGACTGTGTCATAGCTAGCAACAGGGTTAGCCCCGCCTCCTCACAAAGATAAAAATGTAATCTCTTCCTCGCTCAGAGTTGCTCTCAGATTGGTCCTGAATCACTTTTAAGTTAAGACTCCTAGCTAGATATGTTTAAGCTAAATTAGGAGCTCTCTGAGAGGATTCTTAGAATCTTTAAGAATACGGGCCCTGATCTGTTTTTTTTGCACTGGGAATATGCATAAAGTAGAGTGAATATATCATGAAAACTGGATGTAGCGCAGCAGTTTGAAATCAAGGATTTAAAGATCATGCTTGCATCCGTGCTCACGCGCTGCCTTTCTTAGTGCTGCCAAAATAAATGTCCCGTCGCTGTCTAAATAAAAGCTGCTTGTGACACTTATCGGCCAACAGCTAATTTTAATCGGGCAATGCCGATAATTTAAAAATGGCAAATATCGGCCAAGCACTAATTCAGATTGCTTGGTATATATGGTATGAATCACATGGGATCATTCTGTGATACTTCTGCATCCTTTTTGTGGATGAGCTTGAAGAACTGCCATTATATGGCCAAGCACGAGTGAGACATTTTGCTAATTTCTCCTTTTGTGGTCCGAAAAGTGTGACTAAACAATATCTGAATTTTTATTGTTAACTGAACTATTACTTTAAACCACTGAACTCCTGTGAGATGTCAAGTCTAAAACAACCCACTGTTACCAAACGCTCAGTGAGTGAGTCATGTCAGCGTGCGGTCTCTGAGTCATGTGGTGTTTTAGGTACCGGTTTGGACAGCAGGCAGTGCATGATGAAGATGAACGCCCCCTGCAGGCTGTTTAAAATCGTGAAGAGGTACAGCATGACTTCAGTCCCTTTCTGCTGGAAGAGGAAGAAGCCGAAGATCCACGTTCCTCCGAGAATACACAACTGAGCCACGGCGGTCACCGTGAAACTCCTACACACCAAATATAACTCATCAAAACCACTGACGGAAATAAATCAAGCTATTTTGGGATCTAAAACACACTCAGACCTGATCTTGTTGAGATTGGAGAGGTCTGGATTGAGGCTGGAGAACTTTTGGGCCAGTTTCCACACAGTGATGATGAAGAAAAAGCAATTGAGGATCATGACGATGCAGACGGGCACAAAGAAACTCAAGATGAAGTAACGATCGAGAGAGAGCCAGCAGCTGCAACACACGTTAAGATAAGAAAATGAGTCACATGGTCACAACATATAAAAGACTAGCTCATCCCTCGTTCATATCACCTCTGACTGACTGTATGAAAATAACAGTGTTATTCTGGTGTCCTTGATATACTATTATAGCTTTTCATTAATATTTTAAAATTAGTTTTTAAATTTCATTAAATAATTTATTGTTTTTGTCTTTATTTTAAATATAGTTTTTATTAATAATTTGAATTAGTTTTTAATATTCTCCATTTGAAGTGTAAAGTTTTAGTAACTTTGTTTTTGTCATTTTTTTTATTAATTATTTATTTCAGGTTTAGTTTTATTTAAGTACTTCAACTTAAATTAAATGAAAATGAAAAATGCTACTAGCTGAAATAATATGTTTATCTTTCTTATGTACTATTTCGGTTTATTTCACGTACAGAATTTATTTTTAAAGGTTTGAGATTTAGTTTCAGTTAATGATAATAATCTAAAAATAATAATAGCCCTCATACCGTCATGCCCTACTGACTTTTTTTATTTATTTTTTATTTTTATTTAACCTTTATATAACCAGAAAAGACTCTCTGAGATTAAGAATCTCTTTCGCAGGAGTGTCCTGGCCAAAATGGGCAGCAATACATCGGTTTCATCACAAAAGACTGCAGACTGCAAGTCTAATCTTATAACTGATGAATCTTGATAAGATCTTGAACCTATTCTGTCATTTACAGTCACAGAAGCATGTCACCCGACGGTGAGGGTTATGATAATAACACATGTGACCCTGGAGCACAAAACCAGTCATAAGTGTCAATTTGTCAAAATTGAGATTTATACGTCATCATTTCCATTGATGTATGGTTTGTTATGATAGGACAATATTTGGCTGATACAACTATTTGATAGTCTGGAATCTGAGGGTGCAACAAAATCAAAATATTGAGAAAATCACCTTTAAAGTTGTTCAAATGAAGTTCTTAGCAATGCATATTACTAATCAAAAATAAGTTTTGATATATTTACGGTAGGAAATTTACTAAATATCTTCATGGAACATTATCTTTACTTAATATCCTAATGATTTTGGCATAAAAGGAAAATCAATCATTTTGACCCATGCAATGTATTTTTGGCTATTGCTACAAATATACCCCAGCGACTTAAGACTGGTTTTGTGCTCCAGAGTCACATATTATGACTGGAACGGCATTATTGTATTGCGTCAAAGACTCTGTGAATGATTCAACTGGATTTACAGCTCCTGAGTTAATGTTTGACCATGAGGCAGCTGAAGGAGTGTTTCTGAAGACTAAATATGAATTACTGATAAAAGCGACCAGAGTCATATATAATGCATTGCTTCACTTCTACAGCTGGACAGCGCTGGATGCAGAAACTCACTGTCTATTGGTGCCGTATCCCTTTGGGAAGGCGATGGCAGAGAAGATGACGATGACGAGAGGGACTCCGTATCCCACCGCACACATGTAGAGATGTTTTAATGTGGTGTGAAACACCAGCACAACCATCCGGTAGAGCTGAACCCCCTCCAGCAGCATCCAGCAGAACGCAGACAAGAAGAAGAAATGAAGCAGACCGGCCACAATCGCACACGCTACCTGAGAGAGAAACACCTCACATCATTCTCCTATAAGTGTTAGTTTATGTGTTACCAGTGCTGGGTAGTAACTGATTACATGTAGTACCCCTAATTAAATTATAATGCATTTTAAAATGCTCATAATCAGATTTAAGTTACTTTTTTGTGGATTGCATCCACAAAGTTACTCACGCAATAGCACTAAATTACTCTTAAAAAAATTATATATTTTTCTGTGATGCAGGGATTCCCAAACTTTTTGTCAAACTACTTTGATTTAAAATATTGATTTGAAGTCCACAGATTTAAAGTTAATATTTCAATAAATTTGCAACACACTCTCTAATGTCGGTTAATGGTCATACGTTTTATTCCTTTTTTATAACAATAATCTCATTCAAATCTATAAACAAGTTACGTCAAAAGTAATCAAATTCATCCATAAGTAGTCAGAACACATTACCTAAAATAAGTCATATTGATTACGTCACTGATTACTTGTTATTTGTAATCAGCAATTTGTAAGTAATCTACCAAGCACTGTACCAACTAGGGGTGTGCGATATTGACAAAAAATAATCTCAATATTTTCTTGGATATTATTGATAACGATAATTAGACAATATTTTGCTGAGTGTGTTATTGTGCTGGTATCTTAAGGACTGTCGTGGACAGCTGACTCCTGAAGTTTTAATGTTCTTCATATTCTGTGTGCTGGTCAGTTCACACTGATAGAAATTAATATTTTCCTATAAGTTTACATTGATTTTTACCTTTATAAAGCCATTTTTAAAATTATAAAATTATAAAGTGTGCATTATCTTTTGAATCAAATTCTTACATTTAATCAGTGAACTAGAATATTTGACATTTGGCGTTTACCAAGCAAATTAAATCAGTATCAATTAAATTCATCTTTGCAACACAGAGGAAACAGGGAGGATGCATCTGAAGTGGCATTTTTTGTTTTTTTGTAAAATACTCGATAAATGTCAAATCGCACTGTGTATATATAATTCTTATTCTTATATAACTATATCAAAAATACAGTAAAACAGTAATAGAGTGAAATATTACAACTTAAATTCAGTATGGGATTGTTTGCTTATAATAAACATGAAATTTGTATTAAATACACCAACATTTTATGTACATCATTCTGTATCTAATAGCATTAAAAGTACTATTTTAAATTATAAACACAAATGTAACAATACTTTTCTTCTACATGTAGGTTTAGCTTGTACACGGTTATAAATAAAACAAAGATTACTGGAGTGCTTTTTCCAATATTATTCTAAAATACGTAGTAACGTCCACTTACAAATGTTTCACAAATATCATCCATGAATCAGTTAAACATGTTTTGTGCTTATGATTTGAAAACATAATTCAAGAGCACATAACTTTGAACAAATGTTCTATTAAAGGTCCCATGAAATCATAATTAATTTTTTTTGGGTGTTAGTATCAATATGTTAGTCTTAAGGTTATCTGTATGCCAGTGTGCCCCAAAACAGTGAAAAAAATCGCATTTAGAAGATATAAGCATTCAAAGCTTGCAGTCGCCAAAACGGCTCAACGATTTTTTTGACGTCACATCGTACTTCATCTTCTCATCAAACTTTCTGTCCAATCAAATGCTCTCTAGAACCCGAAGCACCCGCCCCTACACTATAAATAGACGCTGAAGGCGTGGCTGAAATAGGTCACTTGTTCACAGAATTAGTATTTTCTGTACGGTGAACAGTGTTGGGGAGTAACTAGTTACATGTAACGGCGTTACGTAATTTAATTACAAAATAAATGTAACTGTAATTAGTTACAGTTACTAAGAATGTGTAATTAAATTACAGTTACTTATGAAAATGTTAACGATTACAAAGGTTACATTTGAATATTTACGCACATCCACATATAGATTTAATTGATTTCTTTCCAAATTGCACTGACTTGACCGTTTTCTAATAAATCACTAATCGGTTAGTCTGACTGACAATGCTTCGTCTCGCACGCGCTCCGCGTCTCCGCCAAACGGTTTCGAGCAGAGTAATCAATGCGAGAGATTTGACAATGGAGAGGACTGTGGAAGCGCACAGGTGGAGCAGAGAAGCAAAACTACTGTTCAGGAGTTCAAGTGCAGGTCAGATTCATCTGTAAATATGCTATTATAGTTTTGTCTTTGTTTAGTTAAGCAGCAGCCCATTGCTCATCAGTCGTCACTCAAGATACTGTGGGCCTATAGCTAAAGGACATCATTATTAGCCTATCTATTGTAAAGTTACAGTAGTAATGTAGCAGACAAAGAACCATATCATTTTATAATAGGTACAGAGGAGCTAGAGCAGAACAACACAACCCTTATGAAAATTAATGATGATTTTACTATAAATCCAAAGACAATATTACTATTGTTAAACCATGGTAACCACAAATAATCATGGTTTATGCTACACTAACCATAGTTTAACCATGGAATTTGAAGTAAAATAAATAAATATACAAATGGTAATCCATTTGCCAAAAGAAAAAACATGGTTACTGTACTTTTGCTATTATAAAATCATGGTTAATTTTTATAAGGGAAAAATATGACTCATGTTTAGTATTAGGATTTTTCTAGAAAGAGTCAGAGAGATGTATCTTGTGTATCACTCGTGGTGTTTTCAGTCTGCTGCCTCAATATATATGAGTACATGAACACATAAACAATCTCTAGAACTGCTGAGTCACTTCATGAGCATTTTACAATTTCTTTTGAGAAGACTATCATCATATATACAAACAGACACCAATGTTTAAAAATGTTTCAGGAGTTTAGTACAAAGAATAGGACACATGCTTATTAGATAACCGTATTGTGTTGATGTATATGCTTTTATTTTACATTAATGAACTGATTTCCAAAGCATCGTTAGATGCAGTGTACTTATGTGAAGATTTGGTTTCAAAAACAGTATCAGTAAACTTTTCTTATGATTTGAAATCTGCATTGAACTTGATCAATCTCAAAGTAAAAGGCGGTACTAAAGTCTGATTTTGGTGGATCATCTTAATTCAAGTGATGAAGGGAAAGTCTGACAGTTATCAGTGCTGAATACTAAGGTTAACCCTCCATGGTGTAAATGTTTGAAAATGATTAACAGTTGAAAACATTTATTGAAATTTAGGAAAGTAATCAAAAAGTAATCAAAAGTAATCAGTTACATTACTTTTATAAAGTAATTGAAAAGTTACACTACTATTACATTTTAAATAGGGTAACTTGTAATCTGTAACCTATTACATTTTCAAAGTAACCTTCCCAACACTGACGGTGAATGGCACGCAGTGCACTATATAGGGGACAGAGAACGATTCAGACAGTGTAAATATGCTTTCCATTGAGGGAAAATAGAAACATTCTACACAGAATGCTATATTTTATAGCAATATGGATGAGATTGTGGCTGTCATACCCTGTCGAATGTGGCTTTACGGAGCTCAACAGCTCTGAATGGCTTTAGCCCAAGCTGTGATATAAACGAACGCTATTGGCTATTTTAAAAAGGGGCGGGGCTGCTTGATATGTCCTGCCCTGTCTTCCTGTTTCAGTTAAAATGAGGTCAACACATAGAATAACGCTGTGTGTTTCAAAGCACTTCAGGGGACCTGTAACGTTACTGGAAGGACGTTTGTTCAGAACTTTGGGAGAAGCTTTCCGGAATGTTAGCCAAAGTTCTGAGAATGTTCCCAGTTAGCTGGGTTTCTGCACTCAAACACACCTGATTGTGAGTACTGGAGATCCCACAGAGGAAGACCAGGTCTGCGATGAAGAGACAGATGCTCAGATGGAGATGAATACTGGTCCGGGTTCCTTGGATGGAGCGGCAGAACTGGAACGTCAGGATACAGAGAAACAAACAGACCAGAGACAGAGCTAAACCCACATGCGTGATCAACACCAAATCAAACGAGTCCTGGAGGAGAGGAAGAAAAAAACAGAGGGATGAATATCATCATTTAATCTGAAATCTTAAATATGTGAAATCTGGTTCAAAGATGTACCTGGACAGGATAGAGAGCCATTAACACAGCAAAACTACTGAGATGAGAGCAGGAGCACACTGTGTGAGTGCTGTTAGACTCCGCCCTCTCACAGCCCCGCCCTGACCACGCCCCCTCAGCCTCATCCCAGTACACACAGGAGTAAGCCACGCCCCCAGACTCCGCCCTCTCCTGAACAACACAGAACAAGAGTCTCAGAAAGAGTTCAGGAAACGAGGAACATGTGAACACCTGCCTGAAAAGTTCAGAAAGAGGTCGGAGACTAACAACAAAAGGAAAGAACTAAGCTGCCTTCACACAAGAGTTAATGAATAAACCAGCGCAGTTCAGCGCTTCTGATGATGCTTTGCTTCTGTGTAAAAAAAAAAAATCAGCATTTTTAGACATTTTATAATTCCTAGTCACTTCATGCTGGTTTTTGGAACATGATAGCTCATCAATCCAGTTCATACTGGATTTTCAAACAGGGAACACACATTTTCATGGTAGTTTTTCATTTGTAACTGTTGAACCATTAATAGTAACAGTCTCCAGTGAGATCTTGTGCTGGTCATAAGCTGATATGTCAGTATCTTCACCTCCACGTGTCTAAAGATGAGCATCACCGGCTCTGACAGCTGTTTGGTTTCTGCATTACTGACGACGGCCGTCACCACTTTAGAGTTGAGCTGATAGGTGATGCTTCTCTCTTCATCGTCTGATTTCTCGCTGCTCATCTTGTGGAGCAGATCGCTGGAGGAGTTCAGATCTTTATAACTGACCAGAGCCGCAAACGCAAAACCTATAGAAAAATTACAGTTACATCAAATCTCATCAAAGTGCTGATGGTTTCATCAGCACATATATCTACACGTTATTTGTACCTGGATATGATTTCCCTACAACTGTTTCCCAGCTGGTGCTGAAGAGGGCGGAGTCTGTGCTCAGAGTGACACGCCCACTGGGCGGAGTCTGACTCTTCATGACTGCAACCTCAGCAACTGTCAATCACATGATGATACAGAACAACTGCTTTCAATCTTAATCTATATTTATAATACAAATGCCTTATTTTTAATATTTCCATTCAGTGCCACAGTGTATCTAAACACGGTTTCTCACAGGTGTTGTGCGTCTCCATCCTGGTCACAGGCTCTCTCAGCTGAGGTCCAATCAGACGCATGCTGTTCTCCATCGCGTCCAGAAACTGACTCAACATCTTCCCATCAGCGATGTTTCCATCCGACAGCAGCTCATCAGAGGAACTGCACAAGTTCTGTGGAATAAATCAGATGTTCATTCACCCCTGTGCATGAGTGCATGATCACAAACTACTATGTGAATATATACTGTATCGTGCAATGTGTGTTTCACCTCCAGTAATTTCTCTCCAGTGAAGTGTTCTCCACGTGGATCATTCAGAGACTCACAGCTGCTCTTCAACAGTGACATCAAATGCTTCAACTAGAAGAAGACCAATGCAAATCAATATATATGAGTCTGACCGTATATCTAACAATAATAATCATAAGTAGAAGTACACATTTTACCTTCTTCGGTGTGCGGTCTCCATCTGACTCGGGTTCAAACTGATCACAGTCCATTTCTGTGCACAACCACATTAAAGATAAAACGATAATCAAACAGTTGACAGCAAAAAATTAAAAATAACACTGATTAACTTCTATAAGATTCTTAGCAGCTGCCGCATAATGAACAGAGCAACCTAAACATGCATCAGTGCATTTAAAATGAATGCTATAATTCTCACCGATGCATTTTGACTGGTTGTTGCCATAGTTACTGTAACCCTCGTGGCATTTGCAGCTGTAGCCGCCTGGATGATTGAAGCAGTGTGCGTTTCTGCCGCAAACATCTGGATCTGAACACTCATCGATGTCTGTGAGAGAGAGGAGATGGGAAAACACTCTCTGTAAATGTAATTTTCACATAATCGCACATGATTAGACACACATTTGATGTGACTGACGTTGAGATCAGTATCATTAGCAGCAGCAGGACACTGGCTCTCACCTGTACAGGTGTCGTTCACATGTCTGTGAAACCCTGGAGAACAGATGCAGGAGAAACTGCCAAGTGTGTTAAAGCAGCTGCGGTGAACTCCACACACTGAGGACAAACACTCATCCACATCTGCAGCCGACACACACACACACACACACACACACACACACACACACGTTTCATGCAGATGCAAACAGTGTTATGTGTCTGTACAAATATAAGTGAGACCAGGGACGTTCGCAGTGGCTCGGGCTTCTGTCCCATGCACTCCGAGTTTCTAAGCCTTGTAGTATTTACACATCACACAACATCCAAAATAATAATTTCAAACAGATGTTTCTTTCCGTTTTGTATCTGAAGTTTCTTTGTGAGTGTGTTATGTTTATTCAGCACATATATGTGTGTGCAGCTGCAAAAACAAAAGTGAAACAAAAACCTGGTTGTCATTACTGATTGTGATGTAGATTTGTTTATTATTTTTATGAAAATACCCTAAACTATTTTTAAATGATGTTACTTTGGTCAACCTGCAGGACAAAAATGCAAATGGACAACCTGGCCAAAACGGGAATATGTCTTAAAGGAACACTCCACTTTTATTGGAAATAGGCTCATTTTACAACTCCCCAAGAGTTAAACAGTTGAGTTTTACCATTTTTGAATCCATTCAGCCGAGCACTTTTAGCATAGATCATTGAATCTGATTAGACCGTTAGCATCTCGCTCAAAAATGACCAAAGAGTTTCGATATTTTCCTATTTAAAGCTTGACTCTTCTGTAGTTACATCGTGTACTAAGACTGACGGAAAATGAAAAGTTGTGATTTTCTAGGCCGATATGGCTAGGAACTATACTCTCATTCCAGCGTAATAATCAAGGAGCTTTGCTGCCGTACCATGAGTGCAGCAGGCGTAGTGATATTACACAGCGCCTGACCATAGTCCCCAGCTAGGTAAATAGTTATGATATAGCTGGGGACTACTTTCAGGTGTTGCGTAATATCCCTTATTTTTCAAAAAAAGTGGAGCGTTCCTTTAACGTGATCAATTAGTTAATGGCAGCAGCCAATATTATTAATTTGAATTCATGACAGTATTATAGCCCTCACCTTCACAATCTGTTTTGCCCATCTGCTGGTACCCATGTGGACAAATACACTTGTAGGAACCAATTGAGTTCTCACACGTCATATGAGCTGAGCAGGGAGATTCATTCTCGAAACATTCATTTATATCTGACAGAAGTTGGTACGAAATATAATTTTAATACAAATGACCAATGTTAATATATAAATATAATATAAAATTAAGTGATGTGCAAACATAGCGTATTTTATAACAGAATGCTTTATACAAAGGTTTGTAAGTCACTTTGGATTAAAAATTGTGCTAAATAATTAACCATAAATGCACATGTCAGTGAGGTGAAATCCTCAACCCTACAATCCTCTCTCGTACCTTTACATGTTCCTGTTAAGCTCATTTTGAATCCTTCATTACAGGTGCAGATGTAACTTCCCTCTGTATTTATACACTGAGCATGATCGCCACACGCAACTGGGAAAATAACACACTCATCCTCATCTGAAAGAGAGACAGACACATTTGTGCAATCAGGAAAGATGGGTTTTTACTGTAATAACTGTTCTGTGTAACTGGAACAGCTACACAAACTCCCTTATTTGAGTGACACGTACAGGCCAAATGTTTACTATTCAATCAAACCACATAATTCACAATTAACGTAGGTCATAATTACCAATGCATTTCCTTTTAACAAATTTAAATCCAATGGCACATCCACTGCATGACGGCAGAAAGAGACCTGGGAGGCGAAAGGAAAACATACAGCCATATTTTAACAACTAATTTTTACATTGAATGCGCATGCAATTTGCCGCCAAATCGCATTATAATGATGCGTTATAAATCGAACAATATTGTGAAAAAACATACAAAGATTATACAATTGTGCTCAGTGTTGCCAACTTAGCAATTTTGTTGTTAAATTTAGCAACTTTTTCTTCCAAAAGCACCTAGCAACAAATTTAGCCATTTTTAAATTTATTTGGCAACATTAAATAACTTTTGATAAGAGACTCAGACAATAAAAATGCACACATTTTTCATCCAAATTACACAAAAAGAGGAAACTAAAGATGCCTAGCATGCCTCACATATCACATGAACTAGTTAGCTACTGTTTGCAATTGTTCAATTTACTAATAATAATTGAATAATTGTTTATTTATGACACACTTTGTTAGTAGCTTGTACCTGTGATTGTTGATCAGTTAGTACACTATAAGAAAAATGGAAAAGATACTAGTAATTTTCCAGGACATTATCCATTATCACCCTGTATTGTAACCTGAAAACACAATGCATAATTTAAAATGCAGGTAAAAAAAAAAAAACATATTTCATATTAACAGTAGATTGTGCCCTATTTTTTTTTATAGATGTGTTGCACACTAACTACTAATACACTGCTTAAAGCCAAAAACTATAGAAATCCTTGAAAGGGACTTTGTTAAAGCATAATTGTTGAGAATGTGTATATAGTTTACTAGCTATTAAAATAAATAAATTGTAATCATTCAAAAATGTGTAAGTGTTCAATAATCCAATGTATTAAAAATACAGTTATTTATGTTATGCATATAATTTTACAAACAGATCTAAATTAACATGTATAAAATATTGTTGCTGAGATTTGATGACAAAGCGTCATTTAGCAACAAATTGCCTTCCTTTATCAACTTTCTCTGAAAATTAGTTGGCAACACTGATTGTGCTTCTGCTCTTTCATCCGCACGCGCTCTACATTCCTGGCCTTTACAGATTTCGCGCGTTCTCAATATTTAAAAGTTAACGGTTATTTCTCTTAACCGCTTTGTTGATTCATCTCTTCGGGATTATTTATTTGAGAAGTGAACACATTTGGTCGAGTTTATCTGGTTGAAGGGATATGTAAAGCGTACAAAAGACAGAGAGAAGCGGAGATCCATCAAACTAATGTCCAGTGGTAAGATATTGCTGATTTTTGCCTCATCCAAGTATTGTTAATGTTTGCTAAACTTATATCTACACGCAATGTAGTTTAGTCAAGAGTTCATCTGTTTAAGATAACAAAATCTGTACATTATTGAAACTTTGCCTGCCACTTTGATAAACTATTTTGTTTTCTTACAAGGGCACACAGCAAAATTGTTGAACCTTGATCCTTATGGCCGTAATCATAACCGTCATAAGCTGGCTTTCTTCTGCACAACATTTAAACAAAGATGTTTCAACAAAAAAATCCTGTTTGCATACAATAAGTCAAGCTGCTTCTGTGAGTCAGTTATTTTCGTCGATGCAGCATCATGTTCACGACAGAACTTGTATTCATTCATCTTCAAGCAGTTTTTGTGAGGGACGTGTTTGCACTGGCCTCCACTCTCATGGGCAGAAATAAAGCGAATACGACACGAAGGAAAAAGTCTGGGAAACCAGACAAAAAAAACAAACAATGTAGGTGTGTCTGGAGTCAGACCTTCACGATCGTGAATGTGCTGGATCCGTGTGGGTTCAACTTTTAAGGAAAAAAAAAAACTCACGCATAGTATCACAATCATTTCCTCGTAGGACGTTATCATTCTTACTATCCATTGTTTTTTGTCATGTTGGTGCATAAAAGAATGAACGCGATACTTTGGTGTGAACAACATGCTCAAGTCTCTCTGGTTTTAAATGACCAACAACGGAACTCGACGAGAATACTCTTTTAAGACAAACACACACACATTATAATGTTATTACGGTCTCTGACACACATATTCCCAGAAGTCGGATTACTAATCCAACTTCATACATGCACACACATGTGAACACACGTAAAACAAAATCTACTCACCCAAAAGAAGTGCCCATTTCAGCTCCATTTTAAGAAACCGTAAATAGCTATGTTTTATGTATTTGTGTATGCTTTTTGTAGGTTCACGATATATGAAATAACCAAAGAAACTCAAGCTCTAGCTGACTGTTACTTCACGCCTTGAAAGTCTTTAACTCTTTCAATAGCACTTTTAGATCTCCTGTGTTCCGCCTACAAGACAAGCTCCAAGGAAGACATTAAAGGTTCTTTAGATTTCCTAAACATTCCAATATTGTTGCATTCCTCCTCATGTAGAGACGTCACGTCGTCCTTTCTTGGCTGCTGTTCTGACTGCATCACCACCAGTGTGTGAAATACTCCAACCACAAGGTGTCCCTCCTTCCCTAACACAAATTACTCATCCTCAACTGATTTAAGAATGAGCAATGGTTGTTAATATAAAAATAACAACCAGCACGACTATTAAATAAAAAGTACATCCCTTTTATTTTGTATGTTTGTTGCATCCAATAAATTGTAAATGAAATTAGCATTGCAAAACATTAATCTAAAATTGCTATTTAACTATAAATCCAACCTTCCTCATACATATACACAGTGTGTGTGTGTAGATTAGAATATAAAGCTTAATGAGATTCTAATTAACATAACCATTTAACAGACCCATATTTGCTTGATTCTGGTTGTAAAATAATAACAATATTAAAACATTATTAACCTTGGTTCCAGGGCTTGAGTGTGCCGTTTCAGAATGTCCAAGTTAACACATTATTACATGCAATTTATTACATTTACCAATGATTTCCATTTTTTCCCATAATTTCGTTCTTAGTGCATATCACAGAGGTCTAATACACTTGCAGAAAGCTATCCATTAGTAGTCCCATTCATCTCAATAGCAGTTGCTCGGCTATTGTACGTTCCCCCCCGGCCAACATCTGCTATAATATCATAAAATTATTTAAAAGATTTAAAAGTTGCTTTGGAATAAAAAAAGTGAAAATATACAACTACTTTTGAATAGGTGCTTGTTGCCCACAGAATGGTGTAGTTACAGCATCATTGTCTAGCTTTGTCAAACACGACTACAATCACAGCATTCAACATTCAGTCCATCTCTACTCCCAATTCACATGAAAGCTCAATGTGACTCTGCCTCCTACTGGCACTAAAGGGATAGTTCACACAAAAAAAATAATTCTGTCATTAATTACTCACCCCCATGTTGTTCCAAACCCATAAGACCTTTGTTCATAAGACCTTCAGAACACAAATTAAGATATTTGATGCATTCCTAGAGCTCTCTGACCCTCCATAGACAGCATCCTAAAAAATAATCCATGTGACATCAATGGTTCAACTGTAATGTTATAGAGCTACGAAGATACTTTTTGTGTGCAAAGAAAACAAAAATAACAACTTTATTCAACAATTTGTCTCCTCTGCGTCACCCTATAGCGTCATTTTGGAGAGTATCGCATTTGTAAACAACGTATGCTGTTCTGTGTTAGCAGGATACGTTGTTTATGCTTTGATATGAACATAAACAATGTATCCACGTACATACGTTGTTTACAAATGTGATACTTATTATTTTAACTATCTCCTTGCTACGTTTCTGAGCCTTAATCGTGTAAGGATCCTTGCTGTCTATGGGAGGGTCAGAGAGCCCTCGGAATGCATCAAAAAGATCTCAATTTGTGCTCTGAAGATGAACGACGGTCTTACGGTTTGGGAACGATATGTGGGTGAGTAATTAATGACAGAATTTTTTTATTTTTGGGTGAACTATCCCTTTAAAAACTCTGTATACAATTTCAGGATGAGCTGAATGAGTCCAGTTTCCAGACTGACTGATGCAAGTCACTCTGATGATTCTGGAGCAGTTTGTTCTTTAGCGTGTTTGTTCTGGTGGGTCTGAAAACCCCCTAAATAAGCGAATCTCTCGCCGCAGATGGAGCAGGAGTAAGGTTTCTCTCCTGTATGAACTCTCTCATGGATCTTCAGGACGTCTGATCGAGCAAACGTCTTGTCACAGTGAGAACACTTGAATGGTCTTTCTCCGGTATGAATCCTCTGGTGCTTCAGTAGGTTGGTGTGTTGACGGAAACTCTTCCTGCAAACACTACACTGGTACGGTTTTTCTCCAGTGTGAATTCTCTGATGCACTTTGAAATGAGCTGGATCGGAAAAGCTCTTCCCGCAGTGAAAGCACAGGTACGGTCTCTCTCCAGAGTGCATTCTCTCGTGGCGTTTCAGCTGAGAAATCTGACGGAATCGATTGTCACAGTGTGTGCACTGGTGCATTTTCTCAGAGTGTATTTTTTGGTGTGATATTAGACAAATGGGCTGCTTAAAGGTTTTCCCACATTCGCTGCATTGGTAAGGCCTCTCGCTGGCGTGCGAACGCATGTGTGCCTTGAAATGGGACCCATCTCTGAATCTTTTCTCACAGTGAGGGCACTTGTACGGCTTTTCCCCCGTGTGGATTCGCTTATGAACAAGAAGAGATTGTTTGGTGCTGAAATACTTGTCACATTCGCTGCAGTGGAAAGGCTTTTCGCCAGTGTGCGTCTTCATGTGAATTTTCAAATTACCCGAAGAGAAGGAAACCTTCCCGCACTGCTCGCAGCGAAACTCCCTCTTCACGATGTGCTCTTTTGAATGAAGTCTTCTTTCTTTCAAGGTAGGAAAGCTGATTTTGCATTTCCTACAGGTGTAGTCTTTCGGTTCTGAGTGCTTTCTCTCATGCCTCGCTAAATTTCCCTGTTTGCAGAATGTTTTCCCACAGGTGACGCAGGAAAAATTCTTGGCCGTCGGCTGCTCTTTGGATGTTGAGGCCATTTCTTCATCAGAGGATGAACTGTTGTTTTCACCTGAGAGGAACAAAGTAATATTTCTATTAACTTTGACTTGCATGTCCCCAACACACAAAGCATGAAAGCAAATATAAATTGTGACCACAAAACCAGTCATAAGGGTAATTTTTCGAAATTGAGATTTATACATCATCTGAATAAATAAGCTTTCCATTGATGTATGGTTTGTTATGATAGGACAATATTTGTCTGATACACAACTATTTGAAAATCTGGAATCTGAGGGAGCAAAAAAATTCTAAATATTGAGAAAATCGCCTTTAAAGTTGTTCAAATTAAGTTCTTAGCAATGCATATTACTAATAAAAAATTAAGTTGTGATATATGCACAGTAGGAAAATTACAAAATATCTTCATGGAACATGATCTTTACTTAATATCCTAATAATTTTTGGCATAAAAGAAAAATCTATAATTTTGACCCATGATGTATTTTTTGGCTATTGCTACAAATATACCGAAGAGACTTAAGACTGGTTTTGTGGTCCAGGGTCACAATTCTGAAAATAATTATTTGTATATTCTATAATTTTCTATAAGAGGCTTTCCTGTAGCTCAAATGGTAGAGCATGGCGCTAGCAACGCCAAGATCATGGGTTCGATTCCCAGGGAAAGCAAGAGCTGATCAAATGTAAAACTGTAACTTGAATGCAATGCAAGTCGCTTTGGATAAAAGCGTCTGCTAAATGCATAAATGTAAATGTATATTGGTCCAATATGACTACTCACAAACCTCATTATATCATGGCGTGTCCTTACAGGTAACATTGTACGTACAAGCCAAAGAGCATGTGTACCTACCACCTTCAGCTTGAAGAAACTTTAAATGACTTGTAAACCATGTAAAACCATTTGTTGATATACTAGTTAGGATAATATATTAAAGGAAGAAACATACCCAAGGGATTAAAGTCATCATCATCATCATCACAATTGTCATCATTATCATCATCATCACTTTGTACTTTCTCCGCAGTGGTTTCTTCCCTCGTCTCCTTCGAATTCCTGCAGTCCACCAGTTTGACGGAGCACGTCTTCATTGGCGTCTGCTGTTCTCCAGCGTTACAGTCAGACTCCAGAGACTCTGTGGCGTTTTGGTCAACGGATCCATGACTGTCACACACGCTCTCCTGAGCGTCAGTATAACAGAGCAAACTAAGGCTGAGCTCTGAGTCCTGTGTGTCTCTGGATCGCTGATCTCTGACGCTCCAGACTGAATCCTGAGAGTGAAGAAAACAAGATATATCAGCTGAATCTGACACAGTAATCATGAGTTGACTTGGGGAACTCAATTAGAAATTAAAAGTTAGATTTTCACTCAACAAGCTGACAGTGATTGAAGAGCTGTTCAAACCTCTCCTCTTTC
The DNA here is from genome assembly GCA_023376895.1 of Aspiorhynchus laticeps. Classification (NCBI taxonomy): domain Eukaryota; kingdom Metazoa; phylum Chordata; class Actinopteri; order Cypriniformes; family Cyprinidae; genus Aspiorhynchus; species Aspiorhynchus laticeps. The sequence continues at coordinate 74,411 of JALXFT010003290.1, forward strand.
TCTCAGCTTTGCCTCCAGTGAAGACACCTCTTTCTTCAGCTGACATATTTCTGTGATGAAATCCTCAATATCCAGCATGGACAGATCAGTTCCTACTGATTTACAGCAGACCACATCCACCTGCGCTTTCATGATCAACATCTGAACACAAACACATCAGGATTATTAAATATGCATTTACTGACACTGGTTTAAACTCAAAATGATTATGAAGGAGAGCAGGGGCCGGTTATATCAAACAAGTTTACCAAACAAGGCTTATTTCAGTTATTCTGACTTATTTTGAACCAAATGCATTGACAATAAGTCAGACTAACTGATATAAACCTGGCTTGTTTGGTAAACTTGTTTTATGAAACAGGCCCCAGAACTGATCTATTAATAAATATGACTTTGACTTCGGAAAACATTACGAAATGTGTTTAGGTGTTTATAGTTAGTATAATTTTTGAGCCAGCGTTAATATATAAAGATATTGTATGTAATTTCAACGCATTCTGTGACTGCATTTAATAAACTCGGCACAAAACAGCGAGATACGACGGGGGGAGCTTAATTTACATAAGCAAAACAATAAATAGACAGAATCAACAATCCCATAAAGAGCTCAATAATATAAATCGAATATAAAAATAAATATAAATCTGGTAAATGGTGTAAAACACGTACCGGTTGAAACTGTTAGCTCGTCTTTCGTTCGTTCTATGGTTTGTTTACTCGTCTCGCGCTGAAGAAGCTCATAGCGCCTCTGTCTGTGCTGGAGCGAGAAGCGGCTTGACATAGCTGATTAACAATTAAGATCATACATAATTTAATATGTTAATACCTAAATACATACGCTCTTGCACCTAGTTTGAAAGAGCCTGGCTATTGAGATTCGCCACTGGATATATTTGAATGAGAGAAAGATGAAGAAATACCCATCGCTCGTACTGCAGGAGGCGCTGTGATATCTTTAGCTCTCCGGTAAAACCACTGAAGAAAGAAAGACGGTTGGAGCACCTCGGTATGTTTTTAATGTGTTTTACTTGATTTATGCGTTTTAACATGTGCATTCTGTGTTTCAGGGACTTCAAATAAAGCTTTTCCTCGCCTTTCTAATCGTTTATGAAAATTAATCATGGTTTTACTACTGTAACCATAATTTAACTGAGGTATTTCTAATAAAACTACAGTAACCACAAATTTGCCATTGTTGTATTACAGTATAATCTTGTTTAAAATGTGCTATTTGTAATAAAGCCATGTAGGTAAATAAGATTAGCACATTGTTTAATTTTCAGTCCTGGACACTCTTAAAAATGGGCACGAATCTTAAAATATCATGCTTAGTTTAACAGATTTGATATTCATTATAAATCTTGTAATTATCATGATGTGTTTGTGTTCAGATGTTGATCATGAAAGCGCAGGTGGATGTGATCTGCTGTAAATCAGTAGGAACTGATCTGTCCATGCTGGATATTGAGGATTTCATCACAGAAATCTGTCGGCTGAAGAAAGAGGTGTCTTCACTGGAGGCAAAGCTGAGAGAAAGAGGAGACAAACTGAACAGAGAGGTTTGTGCAGCTCTTCATTTCATCCTTCAGCTCAATCAAATCAAATTTTTGTTACCTTCTCACTTCTTATGCAATCTCAAATTACAGCTTGCTAACAATCTCCAATATAAGCACCAGAGATAACTTCTGAGTAATGAGGCTAATATCAGCAGCTTGGTCTTTATTTGTGTTTATCTGTGATGTGTTTGTCAGGATGTGGAGAAGGGTTCAGTGCGTGTGGCTGATGGGACAGAAGCTCAGGATTCAGTCTGGAGCGTCAGAGATCACAGATACAGAGACACACAGGACTCAGAGCTCAGCCTCACTTTACTCTGTTATACTGACGCTCAGGATCATGAATCCACTGATCAAACCTCTGACTGTAACGCTGGAGAACAGCAGACGCCGCTGAAGATGTGCTCCGTCAAACTGGTGGACTGCAGGAACCTGATAGAGAGCAGAGAAGAAGAAACCACCGCAGAGCAACAACAACAGAGTCAAGAGGAAGAGGAGGATGATATGAGAATAATGGGATGATGATGAGATGAAGATTTCATTCCTCCAGGTTTGTTTCTTCCTTTTATGATCTTTTGTTGTTTTTCATGACACTTAGATGTCAGCAGAGACTCTGCAGGATCAGGTTTATTGGCTGTTGGTCTCTGATGGTCTGATCAGGTTTGAGAGAAGATTTTCTGAGATATTTGGAAACTTAATGGCAAATTATAGTATTTTTCTCTCTCTGTTGAGGATTTTGATCTAGAACGTGTTTTTTAAGTGATCCAGATTTGTTGTGCCTATTTGTAAGGCTGCACAATTGGGCCAAATTTCAAATAATTATTAATAAATTAATTATTATATATTATAAAATAATGAAAGAAATACATGGTGATTGCAATAATACTATTATACTGTAAAATTACATTATAAATATTGTAAAATGTGTGGCAAATGTTGCATTTCCAAATGCATTTTTATCAGTATGTCTAAGCTTGACTTTATTTAATTAACTTACTTAGCGATTGGATAACTACACTAAACCATATTGTGATTTTTTTAATTAATTGTTCACTCCTAGAAGTTAGACTTATCAAGTCAAGTCACCATTATTTATATAGCGCTTTTTACAATGCAAATTGTGTCAAAGCGGTTTTACAGTATTAAATGGGGAAATAGTGTGTAGAAATAGTGTGTTGTTCTCCTCTGGCCAGACGAGACCAGCAGTTTAAATCTAGGCTGCAGCAGAGTCAGATTGTGCAGAGGACTCATCTGGTTCCTGTGGTCTTGTCCCGATGGCCATCTAGGTGATGAGGTCTTTGGCTAGACAGATATTACAGAATTTCTGTATGTTTCCTGAGTGACACAAACAAATCTAAAATATTTTTTAAAACCCAGAATTTATAACCATTTTGTTCATTTCAGATGACAAAGATTGTTCATCTTCTGATGGAGAAACAGCCTTAACATCAAAAGAGCAGCTGACGGTCAAAAGTTTTTATTGTGCCACCTGTGGAAAAACATTGAGTTCACAGGGTCATTTAGCGAGACACGAGAGAAAACACAAAGAACAGAAAGACTTCAGCTGCACGATATGTAACATCGGCTTTCCTACCGCAGAAGAGAGGAGACTTCATTCAAAAGAGCACAGCGGGAAGAAGGAGTTTAGCTGTGAACAGTGCGGGAAGGATTTTTTCACCACTGTTCATAATATGAAAGCTCATATAAAGACACACAACAAAAAGTCTTTCCACTGCAGTGAATGTGACAAGTATTTCAGCACCAAAGGAACTCTTGATGCTCATAAGCGAATCCACACGGGTGAAAAACCGTACAAGTGCCCTCACTGTGAGAAGAGCTTCAATCACGGATCTCATCTGAAGACACATGTGCGTGTTCACACCAATGAGAGGCCGTACCAGTGCAGTGAATGTGGGAAAACCTTCACAGATTCAGGCCTTCTAAAGTCACACCAGAAAATCCACTCTAATGAGAAACCGTTTCAGTGCAAACACTGCGACAAACGATTCCGCCAAAGACTTAATCTGATTTGTCACGAGAGGACTCACACCGGAGAGAAACCGTATCTGTGCTCCCACTGCGGGAAGAGCTTTGCTAGTCCAAGTTCTTTTGTATTTCATAAGCGAGTCCACACTGGAGAAAAACCGTATCACTGCAGTGTCTGTGGGAAGAGTTTCAGTAAGTATGATATTTTAAAAAACCACAAGAGGACTCATAGCGGAGAAAGACCTTTCAAATGCTCACAATGTGACAAGACGTTTGCTCGATCAGGCGTCCTCAAGGTCCATCAACGAGTTCATACAGGAGAGAAACCTTACTCCTGCTCCATCTGTGGCGAGAGATTCACTTATTTAGGTAGTTTTCAGACCCACCAGAGCAAACACGCTAAAGAACAAACTGCTCCAGAATCATCAGAGTGACTTTCATCAGTCAATCTGGAAAAAACTGAAACTGTACATTGAGCTCTTGCTGCCAGTAGGGGGCAGTGAACTTTCATGTGGTGGACTGAACCCAACGCTGTATATAAAGTCATGTTTAATAGAGTAGAGCAATGATTTTATGTTAAACCAGACAGAACTATTAAACATCCTCAAAATAAAATACTACAATAATATGAGCCCCTGGATTTCATAAGGCTGTTAATCATGTTTTATGTGGTGAAATGCACAAAGGAGAGTCACTGGTGGGTTTCATTTAATCAAGAAAGAGCCATGGTTTATTAATTATCCAGTTCATTGCTGTACTTCCAGAGCATTTATGTCACCATGTAAGGTACTTGGTAGAAACGAATCCTCTGGGTGGAAAAGTTTGGGCAGCTACTTTAGTTTTCTGGCAGCTACTTTAACTTCACTGTAATATCAAATAGAATTAAATATAAGGTAGACTTAAAATGTACACCGATCAGGCATAACATTATGACCACCTTCCTAATATTGTGTTGTCCCCCTTTTGCTGCCAAAACAGCCCTGACCCATCGAGGCATGGACTCCACTAGACCCCTGAAGGTCCTGTAAGTTGCGAGGTGGGACCTCCATGGGTCGGACTTGTTTGTTCAGCACATCCCAAAGATGCTCGATTGGATAGAGGTCTGGGGAATTTGGAGGCTAAGTCAACACCTCAAACTCATTGTTGTTCTCCTCAAACCATTCCTGAACCATTTTTGCTTTGTGGCAGGGTGCATTATTCTGCCGAAACAGGCCACAGCCACCAGGGAATACCGTTTCCATGAAAGAGTGTCCATGGTCTGCAACAATGCTTAGGTAGGTAACATCCACATGAATGGCAGGACCCAAGGTTTCCCAGCAGAACATTGCCCAAAGCATCACACTGCCTCTGCCAGCTTGCCTCCTTACCATTGTGCATCCTGGTGCCATTTGTTCCCCAGGTAAGAAACGCACCCAGCCATCCATGTGATGTAAAAGAAAACATGATTCATCAGACCAGACCACCTTCTTCCATTGCTCCATGGTCCAGTTCTGATGCTCACGTTCTGATGCCCACTCTTAGTGCTTTCTGAGGTGAACAGGGGTCAGCATGGGCACCCTGACTGGTCTGCGGCTATGCAGCCCCATACGCAACAAACTGTGATGCACTGTATATTCTGACACCTTTCCATCAGAACCAGCATTAACTTCTTGAGGAATTTGAGCTACTGTAGCTCGTCTGTTGGATCGGACCACACGGGCCAGCCTTCGCTCTCCACGTGCATCAATGAGCCTTGGCCACCCATGACCCTCTTGTCGGTTCACCACTATTCCTTCCTTGTGTAACGGGTGGGTCTCCGGCATGGGAGGCGGACGCACTAACAAGGAGGCTAAATGGCTGCAGCCACTAGCATCAGTCACTAGTGCGTCTCTTGAGATCAGGGGAGTGAGGTTTACTTGCACAGCACCTCCTCGCTGGCCTCCGTTACACTTGGACCACTTTTGATAGATACTGACCACTGCAGACCAGGAACACCCCACTAGAGCTGCAGTTTTGGAGATGCTCTGACCCGGTTGTTTAGCCATCACAATTTGACCCTTGTCAAACTCATTCAAATCCTTACTCTTGCCCATTTTTCCTGCTTCTAATGCATTAACTTTGAGGACAAAATGTTCGCTTGCTGCCTAATATACCCCACCCACTAACAGATGCTGTGATGAAGAGATAGTCAGTGTTTTTCACTTCACCTGTAAGTGGTCATAATGATATGCCTGATCGGTGTTTGTTTATGGGATATTTGGAATGTTGACCTCACAGTCACAGCTTGTGTACTATTATAATATGAATAATAGTGTCAATGAAATTTGTATGTACTACATCTGCCATGTGGTTACTGTCATGTGACCTACCATAGTCAGTTGTATCACTTCAAATCCATTCATAAATCCGCTCCGGTGGCCTCATGGGACAGTAAAGTTTCTATCGAATGCACACTTCAGAATCTTGGTGGAAGTGGACGTTAATCCGGGTACTTTTTGACTACTGTTTTTCAAATACTGTGGCTGCATCCAAAATTAAATGATTCCCTATTGCATACTAGGTGAAAAACAGTACTTGACAAGTATGTCCAAATTCAAAAGAATAGGCAAAAAATACCCTGATGACCTACTACTTCCAGCGAGATTCTAAAGTGAGCATGATGGACATTTTACTGTCCCATTCCAGCTAACAAATTTATGTTCTGAGAACATTTTCTCTAAACATCATAAGAACGTATATTAACTAACGTTATGAGAACGTTCCGTGATCATTTTTTAAAACATTTAGACAACTTTTTAAGAACGGTAGCAAAAGTTGTGGGAACGTTCCCTGCTAGCTGGGATATGCTACATTAGATTGCATTTCGCTGTTTAATAACGTCCTATTCCCGTCATAACTTGAATTAATTAAATTTAAATTTACCATAGAAAAACCATTAAACTATAGCCCGGTTTCACAAACGGGTCTTATCTTAAACCAGGACTAGGCCTTAGTTAAATTAAGATATTTAAGCTACTTATGCAAAAACGCCTTGGAAGAAAACATTTCAGGTGTGCATCTTGACACAGAACAATGACACTATATGTCAGAGCAAGATATTTTCAGTTGAGACAGCTCAAACATGCATTTTAGTCTGGGACTAGCTTAAGCCTCGTCTGTGAATCCAGGGGTAAATGTTTAAAAAAAACATAATTGTGTCTTTTGAGCTGTGCAAGCTGACGATGTACACTGAAATGAAATGTGCATTTTTCTTTATTAATGAGAAAAGCAAGTGCAGATAGAATATCTACTGTGTTACTAGACAGATTATCACTTCTCTCACTGTACTGCAGGAGGCGCTGTGACGATCTTAGTTCTCCGGTAAAACCACTGAAGAAAGAAAGACGGTTGGAGCTCAGTCTCGGTACGTGTTTAACTGTTTATGTGATTGTTGATTTGCTGTGTTTAGTGTGTTAATGAGCTTAAATGAAGCGTTTATTATCCAAATCTGGTTTAGGAAAATTAACCTATAGATTTTTCTTCAGTAAACATAGTTTAACTTTGGTATTTGTAGTAAAACCACAGTATACCATTGTTTGCTTACTGTAACCATACAACGACGATATTTGTAGTATGCTGGAAACTTTTGAAGGACACCTAAAATGTATTAAATCTCAGTCATATTTAAGTAAAGTTTATTAAATGCAGCTAAATTGAATTAGATATTAATAAAATATCCCTTACGAAAATGAACCATGGATTTACTACAAATAAAACCAATAAATTCTATATATATTTTTTTTTACTATAAAGTATGGTAACGACAAATTAACCATGGTTTTGCTACACATAGTTTAACAATGGTATTTCTCGTAAAACTGTGAGTATACAAATGGTCATCAGTATGCCAAAAAAACATGGATACTACACTTTTACTGTAATAAAACCATGGTTAATTTTTGAAAGGGATTATATAGCTGATATTCAACAATGAACCTAATCAATTGAATCTAAACAAATATATTTAGTCTATATCTGACTATGTTTCTGAATATTCTCCAGAAGTTAATTTCTTTATTCAGTTCTGTGTAGTTCTGCTCTGATTTTTAGTTTGATCAGTTCATTTTTAATCTTGTAATTATCCTGATGTGTTTGTGTTCAGATGTTGATCATGAAAGCGCAGGTGGATGTGATCTGCTGTAAATCAGTAGGAACTGATCTGTCCATGCTGGATATTGAGGATTTCATCACAGAAATCTGTCGGCTGAAGAAAGAGGTGTCTTCACTGGAGGCAAAGCTGAGAGAAAGAGGAGACAAACTGAACAGAGAGGTTTGTGCAGATCTTCATTTCATCTTTAGCTGCTAATATGGACTGATAGTTATGTGAATTAATGTCTTATTTTTAATCATACTATTACTAGATATATCACTGATTGTGTTTGTCAGGATGTGGAGAAGGGTTCAGTGCGTGTGGCTGATGGGACAGAAGCTCAGGATTCAGTCTGGAGCGTCAGAGATCACAGATACAGAGACACACAGGACTCAGAGCTCAGCCTCACTTTACTCTGTTATACTGACGCTCAGGATCATGAATCCACTGATCAAACCTCTGACTGTAACGCTGGAGAACAGCAGATGCTGCAGACGCCGCTGAAGATGTGCTCCGTCAAACTGGTGGACTGCAGGAACCTGATAGAGAGCAGAGAAGAAGAAACCACCGCAGAGCAACAACAACAGAGTCACGAGGAAGAGGAGGATGATGATGAGAATAATGAGGATGATGATGATGAAGATTTCATTCCTCCAGGTTTGTTTCTTCCTTTTATGATGTTTGTTATTTTCAATGACACTTGAATGTGAGCAGAGGCTCTGCAGGATCAGGTTCATATTGGCTAATGGTCTGATTTCCTGAGATATTTGGGAACATGATGGCAAATGATAGTATATTTATTATTTTTCCTCTCTGTTGAGATTTTGATCTAGAATGTGTTTTTTAAGAGAGACAGATTTGCTGTGTCTAGGCTGTACGATTTGGCCAAAAATCAAATTTCAATTATTTCTGTCATGAGAATTATTGTTAAATTAGGAAATCGTGAAAGAAATACATTGAGATTCCAATAATACTGTTATACTGTATAATTACATAAAAAAAATAGTAAAATGGGTGGCAAATGTTGCATTTCCAAATGCACTTTATCGATATTTATATGCATGACTTTAATTAACTTGCAGCCTTTTTGTTATTATATAACTGCAATAAACCATGTTGCGCTTTTTTTTATTAATTGTTCACTCCTAGACTTATATAGAATATTACAGAATTTCTGTTTCCTGAATGACACACAAACTCTTCTCAAATATATTTTAAAACCCAGAATTTATAACCATTTTGTTTATTTCAGATGACAAAGGCTGTTCATCTTCTGATGGAGAAACAGCCTTAACATCAAAAGAGCAGCTGACGGTCAAAAGATTTCCTTGTGCCACCTGTGGAAAAACATTGAGTTCACAGGGTCATTTAGCGAGACATGAGAGAAAACACTCAGAACAGAAAGACTTCAGCTGCAGGAGATGCAACATCAGCTTTCCTACCGCAGAAGAGAGGAGACTTCATTCAAAAGAGCACAGCGGGAAGAAGCAGTTTAGCTGTGAACAGTGTGGGAAGGTTTTTTTCTTTCATTCTAGTCTAAAAGTTCACTTGAAGACTCACGAAGAAAAGTCTTTCCACTGCAGCGAATGTAACAAGTATTTCAGCACCAAACAATCTCTTGGTGCTCATAAGCGAATCCACACGGGTGAAAAACCATACAAGTGTCCTCACTGTGAGAAGCGCTTCAATCATGGACCTCATCTGAAGACACATGTGCGTGTTCACACCAATGAGAGGCCGTACCAGTGCAGTGAATGTGGGAAAACCTTCACGGACTCAAGCTCTCTAAAGTCACACCAGAAAATCCACTCTGATGAGAAACCGTTTCAGTGCAAACACTGCGACAAACGATTCCGTCAAAGACCTACTCTGAATTGTCATGAGAGGACTCACACCGGAGAGAAACCGTATCTGTGCTCCCACTGCGGGAAGAGCTTTTCTGATCCACGTTCTTTTGGATTTCATAAGAGAGTCCACACTGGAGAAAAACCATATCACTGCAGCGTCTGTGGGAAGAGTTTCAGTAAGTATGATATTTTAAAAAACCACAAGAGGACTCATAGCGGAGAAAGACCTTTCAAATGCTCTCAATGTGACAAGACGTTTGCTCGATCAGACGTCCTGAAGGTCCATCAGCGAGTTCATACAGGAGAGAAACCTTACTCCTGCTCCATCTGCGGCGAGAGATTCGCTTATTTAGGTAGTTTTCAGACCCACCAGAGCAAACACGCTAAAGAACAAACTGCTCCAGAATCATCAGAGTGACTTTCATCAGTAAATCTGGAAAAAAAACTGAAACTGTACATTGAGCTCTTGCTGCCAGATTGAACCCAACGCTGTATATAAAGTCATGTTTAATAGAGTAGAGCAATAATTTTATGTTAAACCAGACAGAACTATTAAACATCCTCAAAATAAAATACTACAATAATATGAGTACCTGGATTTCATGAGGCTGTTAATCATGTTTTATGTGGTGAAATGAACAACGGAGAGTCACTGGCGGGTTTCATTTAATCAGGAAAGAGCCATGTTTTATTAATTGTCGATTTCATCACTGTACTTCCAGAGCATGTATGCCACCATGTAAGGTAAGATATTTACTTGGTAGAAACAAATCTCTGGGTGGAAAAGTTTGGGGGTTTTGTGGCAGCTACTTTAACTTCACTGTAATGTCAGATAGAATTAAGGTTCAGGTAAACTTAAAATGTACACCGATCAGGCATAACATTATGACCACCTTCCTAATATTGTGTTGGTCCTCCTTTTGCTGTCAAAACAGCCCTGACCCATCGAGGCATGGACTCCACTAGACCCCTGAAGGTCCTGTAAGTTGCGAGGTGGGGGCTCCATGGATCGGACATGTTTGTTCAGCACATCCCACAGATGCTCGATTGGATTGAGATCTGGGGAATTTGGAGGCCAAGTCATCACCTCAAACTCATTGTTGTGCTCCTCAAACCATTCCTGAACCATTTTTGTTTTGTAGCAGGGTGCATTATCCTGCCGAAAACAGGCCACAGCCACCAGGGAATACCGTTTCCATAAAACAATGCTTAGGTAGGTAACATCCACATGGATGGCAAGACCCAAGGTTTCACAGCTTGCCTTCTTCCCATAGTGCATCCTGGTACCTTGTGTTCCTCAGCCATCCATGTGATGTAAAAGAAAACATAATTCATCAGACCAGGCCACCTTCTTCCATTGCTCCATGGTCCAGTTCTGATGCTCACGTGCCCACTCTTAGTGCTTTCGGAGGTGAATTGTTTTAAAACAATTGATAGCAAAATTTTGGAAGAAATAGTACAGCATCTTAAATTGTCAACCTGCTATCTTGACACACTTCCCACATCTTTTTTCAAAAGTGTGCTTAACTGTTTAGAAGCAGATCTCTTAGAAGTGGTGAACACCTCACTTCTTTCTGGGACTTTTCCAAGCTCCCTGAAAACTGCAGTTGTTAAGCCCCTTCTGAAAAAGCGCAATCTTGATAACACCATGTTGAGCAACTATAGACCAATATCAAATCTTCCTTTCATAGGTAAGATTATTGAAAAGGTAGTTTTTAATCAGCTGAACAACTTCTTAACCTCAAATGGATACTTGGATAATATTCAATCTGGTTTCCGCGTGCATCACAGCACAGAGACAGCACTCATTAAGATAATAAATGATATTCGCTTTAATTCTGATTCTGGCAAAATATCAGTGCTGGTACTACTAGATCTTAGTGCTGCGTTTGACACTGTCGATCATAACATACTTCTAGAGAGACTGGAAAACTGGGTCGGGCTTTCTGGGATGGCACTCAAATGGTTCAGGTCATACTTGGAAGGGAGAGGTTATTATGTGAGTATAGGAGAGCATAAGTCTAAGTGGACGTCCATGACATGCGGAGTCCCACAAGGCTCAATTCTTGCACCGCTCTTGTTTAGCCTGTATATGCTCCCACTAAGTCAGATAATGAGGAAGAACCAAATTGCCTATCACAGCTATGCTGAAGATACCCAGATCTACCTATCCTTATCTCCAAACGATTATAGCCCCATTGACTCCCTCTGCCAATGCATTGATGAAATTAACAGTTGGATGTGCCAAAACTTTCTTCAGTTAAACAAGGAGAAAACTGAAGTAATTGCATTTGGAAACAAAAATGAAGTTCTCAAGGTGAATGCATACCTTGACTCTAGGGGTCAAACAACTAAAAATCAAGTCAGAAATATTGGGGTGATTCTGGAGACAGACCTTAGTTTTAGTAGTCATGTCAAAGCAGTAACTAAATCAGCATACTATCATCTCAAAAACATTGCAAGAATTAGATGTTTTGTTTCCAGTCAAGACTTGGAGAAACTTGTTCATGCCTTTATCACCAGCAGGGTGGATTATTGTAATGGTCTCCTCACCGGCCTTCCAAAGAAGACCATTAGACAGCTGCAGCTCATCCAGAACGCTGCTGCCAGGATTCTGACTAGAACCAGAAAATCTGAGCATATCACACCAGTCCTCAGGTCCTTACACTGGCTTCCAGTTACATTTAGGATTGATTTTAAAGTACTTTTACTCGTTTATAAGTCACTCAATGGCCTAGGGCCTAAATACATTGCAGATATGCTCACTGAATATAAACCTAACAGACCACTCAGATCATTAGGATCGAGTCAGTTAGAAACACCAAGGGTTCACACAAAACAAGGGGAGTCCGCTTTTAGCTATTATGCCGCCCGCAGCTGGAACCAGCTTCCAGAAGAGATCAGATGTGCTAAAACATTAGCCACATTTAAATCCAGTCTCAAAACTCATCTATTTAGCTGTGCATTTGTTGAGTGAGCACTGTGCTACGTCCGAACTGACTGCATTGTATTTTATGTATAATCCTTTTCTATTTAACTGTTTTAAATTTCATTTTAAATCAATTTCTATATCATTTTAAAATTCCTTGTTTTATTGTTTTTAATTCCTTGTTTTTATTGCTGTGAATGATTATTTCACTTTCTTTTATGTAAAGCACTTTGAATTACCATTGTGTATGAAATGTGCTATATAAATAAACTTGCCTTGCCTTGAACAGGGGTCAGCATGGGCACCCTGACTGGTCTGCGGCTATGCAGCCCCATACGCAATAAACTGTGATGCACTGTATATTCTGACACCTTTCCATCAGAACCAGCATTAACTTCTTGATCAATTTGAGCTACAGTAGCTCGTCTGTTGGATCGGACCACACGGGCCAGCCTTCGCTCTCCACGTGCATCAATGAGCCTTGGCCACCCATGACCCTGTTGTCGGTTCACCACTATTCCTTCCTTGTGTAACGGGTGGGTCTCCGGCATGGGAGGCGGACACACTAACAAAGAGGCTAAATGGCTGCAGCCACTAGCGTCAGTCAATAGTGCGTCTCTTGAGATCAGGGGAGTGAGGTTTACTTGCACAGCACTTCCTCCCTGGCCTCCGTTACACTTGGACCACTTTTGATAGATACTGACCACTGCAGACCAGGAACACCCCACTAGAGCTGCAGTTTTGGAGATGCTCTGACCCGGTTGTTTAGCCATCACAATTTGACCCTTGTCAAACTCGCTCAAATCCTTACTCTTGCCCATTTTTCCTGCTTCTAACGCATCAACTTTGAGGACAAAATGTTCGCTTGCTGCCTAATATATCCCACCCACTAACAGGTGCTGTGATGAAGAGAATAGTCAGTGTTTTTCACTTCACCTGTCAGTGGTCATAATGTTATGCCTGATCAGTGTTTGTTTATGGGATATTTGGAATATTGACCCCACAAAACAGCTCACAGTCACAGCTTCTTTTAGCAGTTTTTAATACTGCCATATCATGGCAAGAAATGACTGCTATTCCTTTAATTTGCATTAGAGAATCAAAGCCCATTTCAAGTAAAGTTTGTTCACTTGGCCATATTTCCAAAGTATCTGAGCTTATATTTCAGGCCTCCAAGGCTAACTGCATCTGAAATGCAAACTGAGAAACATTTGAATTTGAATTATCTTAACGACTTTTTAAAAAAAAGTGTGTACTATTATAATATGAATAATAGTGTCAATGAAATTTGTATGTACTACATCTGCCATGTTGTTACTGTCATGTGACCTACCATAGACCTACCATAATCCGCTCCGATGGCCTCATGGGACAGTAAAGTTTCTATCGAATGCACACTTCAGAATCTTGGTGGAAGTGGATGTAAATCCGGGTACTTTTTGCCTACTGTTTTTCAAATACTGTGGCTGCAACCGAAATTGAATGATTCCCGATTGCATACTAGGTGAAAAACAGTATTTGACAAGTATGTCCAAATTCAAAAGAATAGGCAAAAAATACCCTGATGACCTACTACTTCCAGCGAGATTCTAAAGTGAGCATGATGGACATTTTACTGTCCCATCCCAGCTAACAAATTTATGTTCTGAGAACATTTTCTCTAAACATCATAAGAAAGTATATTAACTAACGTTATGAGAACGTTCCGTGATCATTTTTAAAACATTTAGACAACTTTTAAAGAACGGTAGCAAAAGTTGTGGGAACGTTCCCTGCTAGCTGGGATATGCCACATTTGATTGCATGTTTAATAACGTCCTATTCCCGTCATAACTTGAATTAATTAAAATTAAAATTTACCATAGAAAAAACATTAAACTATAGCCCGGTTTCACAAACGGGTCTTATCTTAAGCCAGGAATAGGCCTTAGTTAAATTAAGATATTTAAGCTACTTATGCAAAAACGCCTTGGAAGAAAACATTTCAGGTGTGCATCTTGACACAGAACAATGACACTGACCTATTTTAAGATATGTCAGAGCAAGATATTTTCAGTTGAGACAGCTCAAACATGTATTTTAGTCTGGGACTAGCTTAAGCCTCGTCTGTGAATCCAGGGGTAAATGTTTAAAAAACATAATTGTGTCTTTTAAGCTGTGCAAGCTGATGATGTACACTGAAATGAAATGTGCATTTTTCTTTATTAATGAGAAAAGCAAGTGCAGATAGAATATCTATGCGTTACTAGACAGATTATCAGTTCTCTCACTGTACTGTAGGAGGCGCTGTGACCATCTTAGTTCTCCGGTAAAACCACTGAAGAAAGAAAGACGGTTGGAGCTCAGTCTCGGTACGTGTTTAACTGTTTATGTGATTGTTGATTTGCTGTGTTTAGTGTGTTAATGAGCTTAAATGAAGAGTTCGTTATCCAAATCTGGTTTAGGAAGATTAACCTATAGGTTTTTCTTCAGTAACCATAATTTAACTTTGGTATTTGTAATACAACTAGTATACATGTTTACTTGCTGTAACCATAACTACGATATTTGTAGTATGCTGGAAACTTTTGAAGGACGCCTAAAATGTATTAAATCTCACAGTCATATAAGTAAAGTTTATTAAATGCAGCTAAATTGAATTAGATATTAATAAAAAATAACCCTTACTAAAACGAACCATGGTTTTACTACAAATAAAACCACAAAAACTATAGTTTTTTTCTTTTTGTACTATAGCATGGTAACGACAAATTAACCATGGTTTTGCTACTGTAACTATAGTTTAACAATGGTATTTCTCGTAAAACTGTGAGTATACAAATGTCATCAGTATGCCAAAAAAAAAACATGGTTACTACACTTTTGCTATGATAAAACCATGGTTAATTATTGTAAGGGATTATATAGCTTATATTCCTAGTCAACAATGAACCTAATCAATTGAATCTAAACAAATATATTTAGCCTATATCTGGCATTAATGTTTCTGAATATTCTCCAGAAGTTCTAGTTTGATCAGTTCATTATAAATATTGTAATAATCATGGGGCCTGTACTATGAAGCCGGATTAGCTGACTAGCCAGGTAAGTTTCAGTTTAGTTTGCACCAATCCTGGGTTTTAGGTACCATGAATGTGGCTTGGCTTTTAGCTGAGTTCATTGCCATAGTAACTTACACTGCACAGCTAACCTGCTCCGGGGCAGGTTATGTTCTGAGTTAGAAATCTCAAACTGAAATTGGACCAATCAGATATGAGCAAAGTGACACATGTCTGACACAAAAAAAGTCACTCCCCCAGTTTCTCTTCTGCAAATGAACGCTCACTATGAAGTACCTTAAAATATATATATACAACAAAATTGTCTGGCTTTAATGATAATTACAATTTACATATGATTTATATAATTATAATATGATTTATATTATTGTTACTCCATTACACACAAGCACTTTTAGTTTAACAAGTATTATAAAGCATTTATTTTAAATGAATATTAATATAAACAGATCATATGTAATATAAATAAGTGGTAGAATCAATAGATGCCACTTTAAAAATGGCTACATGTGACCTTACATGTTTGAGTCTCTATCACTATATATTATCAACTATATAAACTAACTTCACAAGTTTCACTTGTGACTGCACTGATAGAGCAAGATCATTTCCTTTATTTGTCCTCTTTCATGGACAAGTACTTCAGTGGAAATGTGTTTAAATTCCTCATTCTTTAATCTCTTAACCTTTAACAAAAGAGTTTTGAATCTCGCTGGCTCTCTCGCGAGAAGTGAGTCACACTTGCTCTGCGTTGTGATTGGCTGTTCGCCGCTGATGTCACACATTCATGTGCACGCGCTCCATTAACTCAGGATCAAGCCTGAGTTGACAGAGAAAGTTGATGATCAGCTTCATGGTACCAACAAAGCCGGATTGGAGTGGTTTGGTTTTGTCAACACAAACTTATCCTATAACTCTAAATTTGTTCATCTACCATCATGGTACAGGCCCCTGATGTGTTTGTGTTCAGATGTTGATCATGAAAGCGCAGGTGGATGTGGTCTGCTGTAAATCAGTAGGAACTGATCTGTCCATGCTGGATATTGAGGATTTCATCACAGAAATCTGTCGGCTGAAGAAAGAGGTGTCTTCACTGGAGGCAAAGCTGAGAGAAAGAGGAGACAAACTGAACAGAGAGGTTTGTGCAGATCTTCATTTCATCCTTCACTTCAGTCACTGTCGGTTTGTCTGATGAAATGAGGGTCTTTTAATATGTAATTAAGTTCCCAAGGTGATTCAAGAGCCAAATTATTTAAAAAAATATTGTCTGATTCTGTATTGATGAGCTGATTGTGTTTGTCAGGATGTGGAGAAGGGTTCAGTGCGTGTGGCTGATGGGACAGAAGCTCAGGATTCAGTCTGGAGCGTCAGAGATCACAGATACAGAGACACACAGGACTCAGAGCTCAGCCTCACTTTACTCTGTTATACTGACGCTCAGGATCATGAATCCACTGATCAAACCTCTGACTGTAACGCTGGAGAACAGCAGATGCTGCAGACACCGCTGAAGATGTGCTCCGTCAAACTGGTGGACTGCAGGAACCTGATAGAGAGCAGAGAAGAAGAAACCACCGCAGAGCAACAACAACAACAGAGTCAAGAGGAAGATGAGGATGAGAATGATGGGAATGATGATGACGATGATGAAGATTATGAGAATGATGGAAATGATGATGATGATGATTTCATTCCTCCAGGTTTGTTTCTTCCTTTTATGATGTTTTGTTATTTTTCATGACCCTTGAATGTCAGCAGTCTCTGCAGGATCAGGTGCATATTGGCTAATGGTCTGATTTTCTGAGATATTTGGGAACATGATGACAAATGATAGTATATTTATTATTTTTCCTCTCTGTTGAGATTTTGAACTAGAATGTGTTTTTTTTAAGAGAGCCAGATTTGCTGTGTCTAGGCTGTACGATTTGGCCAAAAATCAAATTTCTGTCATGACAGAATTATTGTTAAATTATGAAATAGAGAAAGAATTACATTGCGATTGAAATAATACTGTTATACTTTAAAATTACATTAAAAAAATAGTAAAATAGGTGGCGAATGTTGCATTTCCAAACTCACTTTAACAATATGTCTATGCGTGAGTTTATTTAAAGGGGTCATATGATGCGATTTCAAGTTTTCCTTTCTCTTTGGAGTAATGTTGTCAAAAGTACCGACCGCGATACCATTCGGTACTGAAATTTTAAAAACGGCCATTTCCCGCTAAGATTTGAGCACTGTTGAGCAGATTATTAAACAGCGCTGATTGGTCATTGTTCATGCGCTCAACAGATACATCTGTGATTGGCTTCAATGATCAATGAAGCGCTTGGTGAAGAGTGTGAAGCGATGATCATTGAAATCAATCACAGACCTATCTGTTGAGCACGTGACCGATGAGCGCTCAAATTTTATGCAAAGATCCCTGAAGTTACAAAGACTAAAGTCTCAAAACCAAAGAGATATTCTTTATAAAAGTTAAGACTCGACCAGGCCCCCCTAAAACAGCTCATTCAAACACGCCCCCACATCTCTACGTCATGGTGTGGGATGATTTGCAAAACACCTCCTGAATGTATACGCAAAGAAAGGGGGCGTGATTTTTATTCTCGCTGTAGTATTGTTGCTGCCGCCGGCGTCATGTCGTGGAGATGCTGTGTTTCGTTGTGAAAGCGAAAGTACTTTGTTTGGACTTCCAAAGGAGGACACAACTAGAAATCAGCTGGTTAAGTTGTGTTTACAACACTGTTCCAGAACAGTTCAACCCAAATATTGGAGTGTGTGCAGCGCATTTTACGGAGGACTGTTTCCTGATCCTGAGAGTAGCCTACAATGCCAGCTGTGCACAAAGACTGTGTCTATAAAGTGGAGCAATTCCAACTTTGCAAGGACAGTCTGGCGCTTCTGACTCACAGCGTGTAAGTACGTTTCTGCTTCTGATGATTCAAACGTGAGTTTTGAGCTGTGTAGAGTAGTGCTTGTTGTTTGTCGTTTCTCCGATCACAAATGCAGACATGGTAATGTTTACACGGCGTGATGCAAAGTGACGTGTAAAAAGACAGTTAAAGTCATTATAATCAGTCATTATGTCCCCACTGGATGCAACAAATGCCTCGTTTATAATGGGTTTTATTGTTATTGTGTCGTCGCACCGGGACACGCATCACAATATGGTAAGGGGCGTAACATTTCCGTTCACGCTTGAGGTATTCTGCCAATCACAACGCACTGGATAGCTGGCCAATCAGAGCACACCTTACTTCAGAAAGGCAGAGCATAGAGGAGCAACAATAATGTACAGTATATGGAAAATAATGTGTTTTTTTAACCTTAAACCACTTAAACACATTGCATTACACCAAATACACAAAATAATGTTCTTTTTAGCAATGTCATATGACCCCTTTAATTAACCTGCAGCCTTTTTGTGATTATACGACTGCGATAAACCACATTGCGCTTTTTTTTTATTAATTGTTCACTCCTAGACTTATATAGACAGATATTACAGAATTTCTGTCAAACTCTTCTCAAATATATTTTAAAACCCAGAATTTATTACCATTTTGTTTATTTCAGATGACAAAGATTCTTCATCTTCTGATGGAGAAACAGCCTTAACATCAAAAGAGCAGCTGATGGTCAAAAGTTTTCCTTGTGCCACCTGTGGAAAAACATTGAGTTCACAGGGTCATTTAGCGAGACACGAGAGAAAACACACAGAACAGAAAGACTTCAGCTGCAGGAGATGCAACATCAGCTTTCTTACCGCAGAAGAGAGGAGACTTCATTCAAAAGAGCACAGCGGGAAGAAGGAGTTTCACTGTGAACAGTGCGGGAAGGTTTTTTTCACCACTGCTCAGAATATGAAAATTCATATAAAGACACACAACGAAAAGTCTTTCCACTGCAACGAATGCGACAAGTATTTCAGCACCAAAGGAAATCTTGATGCTCATAAGCGAATTCACACGGGAGAAAGACCATACAAGTGTCCTCACTGTGAGAAGAGCTATAACCAGGGATCACATCTGAAGAAACATGTGCGTGTTCACACCAATGAGAGGCCGTACCAGTGCAGTGAATGTGGGAAAGCCTTCACAGATTCAGGCCTTCTAAAGTCACACCAGAAAATCCACTCTGATGAGAAACCGTTTCAGTGCAAACACTGCGACAAACGATTCCGTCAAAGATCTAATCTGAATTGTCACGAGAGGATTCACACCGGAGAGAAACCGTATCTGTGCTCCCACTGCGGGAAGAGCTTTTCAAGTCCAGCTCAATTTGGATTTCATAAGAGAGTCCACACTGGAGAAAAAACCGTATCACTGCAGCGTCTGTGGGAAGAGTTTCAGTAAGTTTGATATTTTAAAAAACCACAAGAGGACTCATAGCGGAGAAAGACCTTTCAAATGCTCTCAATGTGACAAGACGTTTGCTCGATCAGACGTCCTGAAGGTCCATCAGCGAGTTCATACAGGAGAGAAACCTTACTCCTGCTCCATCTGCGGCGAGAGATTCGCTTATTTAGGTAGTTTTCAGACCCACCAGAACAAACACTCTAAAGAGCAAACTGCGCCAGAATCATCAGAGTGACATTCATGAGTCAATCTGGAAAAAAAACCTGAAAAACTGAAACTGTACGTTGAGCTCTTGCTGCCAATAGGGGGCAGTGAGCTTTCATGTGGTGGACTGAACCGAATGCTGTATATAAAGTGATATTTGATGGAGTAGAACTGTGTATCCCAATCCCAGTCCTCATGTCCCCCGCACCCCATGCAGAGCGCACATTTCGTATGTATCACGTACAATGTTTGTTCTATTCGACTTTAAGTGCCCAACGAAGTGGACATCACTGGATATTCCGCCATGGTTCCAGTTCGAAAAGAGTGTATATGTTACATTCAAAGTGCATTACAGTGTGCGTGAAATTTCAATTGTATTTATTTACAGAGGTATATGATGTCCACTCGTCTGCACTGGTGTCAAAAGTATTCACATTCATTACTCAGGTAGAAGTATAGATACTAGGGTTTAAAAAGACTTCTGTAGAAGTTGAAGTATCAACTCAAGCTTTTTACTCAAGTAAAAGTGTAAAAGTACTGGTTTCAAAACTACTTAAAGTATAAAAGTTAATGTAAGGAAAAAAATGCCATTAAGGAAAAAAATGTCATTAAGGACAAAAGCTTAGGCCGCGCCACAGAGGCCTATTGTGCACTACCCCACCTCAAAAAAACATTTTTCTGAAGGCCATAATGACTATAATGTTATATTAAAATGTTAATGTTGAAAAATTTGGGATGCACTAGGCTACTTGTTTCAGCTGCATATATGCCCATTGAAAATGAACGCATTTTAGTACAATGCAAATACATAAAAACCCATATATGTGTACTACTGAGCATTAATGTGTTTCATGGAGCGGAAGATGATCCTGGCTACCAACCTCCTCGCTAGTGCTTGGTTGGGACATTTAGCTCGAGTTCTCTTCTCGAGTCTCTGTCACGGACATCTTCATACTTGGCTACATACGTCTGCTATGTCCAGTGTTGGGGGTAACGAGTAACAAAGTTAGTATAGCCTAACGTTACTTATCACAACATTGTCAATCGCAAACGCTAATTTATTCAAACGTCTCTCTACCGAACTACTGTAGCTTAATTTGCGGAGGACGAAGAGAAAGCACCCGTTTGATAAATGAGCCAGTAGTGGAGAAATAATAACTTTTAAGAAATAATATTTTTTGAGTAACGGCCGCAACACTGGCTATGTCCTTGCTGGAGTGTGACGTGATTTGTGTCGTGCAGGTGCGATGGATCGCGTACAAACCAATAGGGTGTCGGAATGGTGTTTATTCTTCTCATCCAACCACAATCAAATTCACTCTATCCGGATGGCGCGATTTATCTGGATAGTTTTTTTTTTTTCTTTTAAGATGACAAGCCGAAATGAAATAGGAGTAACGAGGCTATTTTTAAAAAGTAAGGAGTAGAAAGTACAGATAATTGCGTGAAAATGTAAGGAGTAGAAGTAAAAAGTCGGCTGAAAAAATAATTACTCCAGTAAAGTATAGATACCCAAAATTTCTACTTAAGTAAGGTAACGAAGTATTTGTACTTCGTTACTTGACACCTCTGCTCGTCTGTGTGTGAAGTCGCTGCAGCGGCGAAGTGCAAATCCATGAATTAATGTTCCAAAGTCAACAGATTTCCCCTGCTCAGGGAGTACGGAGCAATGAACACGGTGTAGGGATCATATCAATCAGAACACAGTTCATGCACGTAGCTCTCTTCTAACGAGCTGGTTATCTGAACCAGGTGTGTTAACTAAGAGAGACATGCAAAATATTCAGAGACGGGGGATGCGAGGACTGGAATTGGGAACCGCTGGAGTAGAACAATATTATATTAAACCAGACAGAACTATTAGAAATCCTCAAAATAAAATACAATAATATGAGTGCCTCAAAAGGATTTCAAAAAGTTTTATGTGGTGAAATGGCATAAAGAATGCATGAATGAGAGTAACTGGCAAATACACTTTTTCATTGCTGGACGGGTTTCTTTTAATCAAGAAAGAGCCTTCGTTTATTAATTATCCATTTCATCACTGTTCTTCCAGAGCATTTATCCCGCCATGTAAGGTAGTATTTACTGGGTAGAAATTAATCCTTTGGGTGGGAAGGTTTGGGGGTTTTGTGGCAACTACTTGAACTTCACTGTAATGTCAGATAAAAAGATTAGATTTTATGAGATATTTGTAATATTGATGTCATGTAAACACAAAAACGGCCACAGAATCTTTTAGCAGCTTTTTTAATACTGAAAGAAACTTTTATAAAATAGTCTACTGCCATTTGTTATGACATCCTCTTTAAACATTCAATGCTCATGATAACTAAATCGGGACAGACACTTAAACTCGAAATTATTGTTTACGATTATGAACAAAAGCAGAATTGATCTATTGATGGTTATTAGGTTATTTTCATAACCCTGTCAAACTATCTTTCCAATTAAAACATTGCGGATGGTTTTGTGTAATGACATGCAGAGCCCTGAAATTTGTTTAATGCAGCATTTATTAAAATAGCAATTAGATCAATCAAAACACATTTTAAATTATAATATATTAAGCCAGGGTTAAGCATACCCCTGGTTTCACTGACAAGGCTTAAAGCCAAGTCCAAGACTAAAATGTAAGTCTGAGCTGTTTCAATTTAAAGAAACTTGCACTGACTGGTCATAAAATATGCAGTGCCATTGTTTTGTCTCGAGATGCACACTTAATGTTTTTTCTAAGGCACCTCTATAAAATTACTTAAATGTCCTAATTGAACTATGGCCTCCTGGCTTAAGCCCTGTCTGTGAAACCAGGCCAGTTTTATCTTCGTTTGCTGCGTGCCTCTGATCTGCATGCTCTTTCAAAGAGCCGCGCACGGAATTTAAAAATTAACGGTCATTTCGTTTTACTGGCTGACTGATGACTCGTTCGTTCATCGATCTCTTTACTAAATGATTAATTACAATTATTGTAGTTGTGAGATTTTTGCAATTGGATTAAAAACATTTTTTTTATTAATTGTTCACAGTGACAAAAAGAGATTGGCAAGATGAGAAATTCAAAAATCTTTTAAAAATGTTATTTAAAAGCATACATCAGATAATTTAAAATGTACACAGTATGATACCCGCCCCCCCAGCCATCCTAGGTGTATATTACGTTCTACTTTCAAATGAATACTATTGGAGTTACATTACAAGTGAATGGGTGATAGTCAATAGTCCAATAGAAGTCCAATAAACTGCATCGATCCATCTTAAAAAAAGTGCTCCAGACAGCTCTGGGAGTTAATAAAGGCCTCTTGAAGCAAATCTATGAGCTTTTGTAAGAAAAACATCCATATTTAAAACTTTATGAACCGTAATCTCTAGCTTCTGCTATCTGTCATACTTGTGAATGACGTAGGATGCAGACTTAGGGTAAGCTCTGGTGAGAACATGCTAGTCTCGTGAGAACCAAGTTTTGTTTACAGCAAAGGAAAACCATTCTCCTCTTGGCTTATATCAAAATCCTTTGACATTTTTCTTTACAAATCCTCGTTTTGTACTTCTGATTCGTGACTGTTTTGTTTTGCTCTCTCCTCTACGCATCCATGTTCGTCACTTCTCACCAGAGCTTACGCTGCGCCTACATCATACATCTTCCACTTGAACACCACTCTCTTGTGAATGTGCATACGACAGTTAGCACTAGTCTCTAGTTCTAGTTTAAATCGAAGTGTCAAGTGGTGTAACCAGTTACACCATTTGACTCCTTTTACAAGCCTTTCTGTTAGGGGCCAGTTAGTGCATAATCTCTAGTTGGCTAGAGATTATGGTTTATTAAGTTTTAAATGTGGATATTTTGCTTACAAAAGTGCATCGATTCACTTCAGGAGGCCTTTATTAAGCCCCGGAGCCATCTGGAGCACTTTTGGATGCAGTTTATTGGACTTCTATTGGACTATTAAATATCACCCATTCACTGCCATTATAAAGCTTGGAAGAGCCAGGACATTTTTTTATATAAATCCGATTGTATTTGTCTGAAAGAAGAAAGTCATATACACCTTGGATGGCTTGAAGGTGAGTAAATCAGGTGATAATTTTCATTTTTGGGTGAACTGTCCCTTTAAAATTTTAAGTGAATCGACTAGAAATATGCATTAAAGCTAAACATTTCAAAATCATTAATGTTGTGCTACATAATTATTTTGTTCAAGACTTACTCAGAGCTTTAATAATAAAGTTGTAGATAAAGCACCACTTTCTCAAAAACATCAGCATCATAAACTAGTGATATTTGACTAAATTGGCCCCTAATAGAAAGGCTTGTAATAGGAGTCAAATGGTGTAACTGGTTACACCACTTGACACTTCGATTTAAAATCGAATTTGACAGGCATTATCATGGACAATACATGGACAGTGGTTATTACATGGCCTTGGTGGGAATTTTTCAAATGTAATTTTTAAAGTTAATACTCATTTTTAATAATGATGAATTTTCAATTTATTCCTGAGTCATACCATTTGAAATATATACCTATGAATACCTGACCATACCCTAAAAATGTCAAATTATCTCACATTTTAAAGAGAGTTTCTAACCTATGCATGCAGCAAGTATCACTAGGCGTCCTTCTCTGTGATATAATTTCCTGTCACATGATCTTGGCTCCTTCAATGGTGGTTACACCACCTTGACACTTCAGGAATTTGACTTGACTCACATGATTCCTCAAATTAATTATCATATTCAGAACAACGGTGGTCCATTTACTTTTATTTACTATTAAATAGTACTAATGCAAGATTATGCCAAACTATCTTATCTAGTGTTTTTTTTTGAGAATTTCACCTTTTTTAAACAAGGTCAATTATTTACAAAGTTTTTATGGTTACACCACATTGACATTTTTGCAATTATCCCCCAAATGTTCTCTCAAATTGAAGTAAAACCAGACATTTTAGACATGTTCCTCAAAAAAGAGAATGTATGCAAGTAATTTAACCCTTTTAAATTGAATTAAACCATATGGACACAAAAATATTAGCATTACGTCATTGACCTATAGACAGATATTACATAATTTCTGTATGTTTCCTGAATGACAAATAAACTCTTCTCAAATATATTTTAAAACCTTGAATTTATAACCACTTTGTTCATTTCAGATGACAAAGGCTGTTCATCTTCTGATGGAGAAACAGCCTTAACATCAAAAGAGCAGCTGACAGTCAAAAGATTTCCTTGTGCCACCTGTGGAAAAACACTGAGTTCACAGGGTCATTTAGCGAGACATGAGAGAAAACACACAGAACAGAAAGACTTCAGCTGCAGGAGATGCAACATCAACTTTCCTACCGCAGAAGAGAGGAGACTTCATTCAAAAGAGCACAGTGTGAAGAAGGAGTTTCACTGTGAACAGTGCGGGAAGGTTTTTTTCTTTCATTCTAGTCTGAAAGTTCACTTGAAGACACACGAAGAAAAGTCTTTCCACTGCAGCGAATGTAACAAGTATTTCAGCACCAAACAATCTCTTGGTGCTCATAAGCGAATCCACACCGGAGAAAAACCATACAAGTGCCCTCACTGCGAGAAGAGCTTCAATCATGGACCTCATCTGAAGAAACATGTGCGTGTTCACACCAATGAGAGGCCGTACCAGTGCAGTGAATGTGGGAAAACCTTTATAGACTCAAGCTCTCTAAAGTCACACCAGAAAATCCACTCTGATGAGAAACCGTTTCAGTGCAAATACTGCGACAAACGATTCCGTCAAAGTCTTACTCTGATTTGTCACGAGAGGACTCACACCGGAGAGAAACCGTATCTGTGCTCCCACTGTGGGAAGAGCTTTGCTAGTCCAAGTTCTTTTGTATTTCATCAGAGAGTCCACACAGGAGAAAAACCATATCACTGCAGCGTCTGTGGGAAGAGTTTCAGTAAACATTGTACTTTACAAAACCACAAGAGGACTCATAGCAGAGAAAGACCTTTCAAATGCTCACAATGTGACAAGACGTTTGCTCGATCAGACGTCCTGAAGGTCCATCAGCGAGTTCATACAGGAGAGAAACCTTACTTCTGCTCCATCTGCGGCGAGAGATTCGCTTATTTAGGTAGTTTTCAGCCCCACCAGAGCAAACACGCTACAGAACAAACTGCTCCAGAATCATCAGAGTGACTTTCATCAGTCAATCTGGAAAAACTGAAACTGTCTATTGAGCCCTTGCTGCCAGTAGGGGGCAGTGAACTTTCATGTGTTGGATTGAACCCAACGATGTAAATAAAGTCATGTTTAATAGAGTAGAGCAATAATTTTGTTAAACCAGACAGAACTATTAAAAATCCTTAAAATAAAATACTACATTAATATGAGTGCCTGGATTTCATGAGATTGTTAATCATGTTTTATGTGGTAAAATGCACAAAGGAGAGTCACTGGCAATTGTGGGTTTAATTTAATCAAGAAAGAGCCATGTTTTATTAATTATTAATTTCATCACTGTACTTCCAGAGCCACCATGTAAGGTAAGATATTTACTTGGTAGAAATAAATCTCTGGGTAGAAAAGTTTGGGGGTTTTGTGGCAGCTACTTTTACTTCACTGTAATGTCAGATATAATTAAAGTTCAGATAGACTTAAAATGTACACCGATCAGGCATAACATTGACCACCTTCCTAATATTGTGTTGGTCCTCTTTTGCTGTCAAAACAGCCCTGACCCATCGAGGCATGGACTCCACAATGCTCAGGTAGGAAACATCCACATGGATGGCAAGACCCAAGGTTTCACAGCTTGCCTTCCTCCCATAGTGCATCCTGGTGCCTTGTGTTCCCCGGCCATCCATGTGATGTAAAAGAAAATGTGATTCATCAGACCAGGCCACCTTCTTCCATTGCTCCATGGTCCAGTTGATGCTCACGTGGCCACTCTTAATGCTTTCCGAGGTGAACAGGGGTCAGCATGGGCACCCTGACTGGTCTGCGGCTATGCAGCCCCATACGCAACAAACTTAATCAAACAGACGGTGAACACTATTAACAGCAATGGTTATACATGTGCATCTCAATAAATTAGAATGTCATGGGAAAAGTTCATTTATTTCAGTAATTCAACAAATTGTGAAACTCGTATTAAATACATTCAATGCACACAGAATTAAGTAGTTTAAGTCTTTGGTTCTTTTAATTGTGATGATTTAGGCTCACATTTAACAAAAACCCACCAATTCTCAACAAATTAGAATACTTCATAAGACCAATAAAAAAAACATTTTTAGTGAATTGTTGGCCTTCTGGAAAGTATGTTCATTTACTGTATATGTACTCAATACTTGGTAGGGGCTCCTTTTGCTTTAATTACTGCCTCAATTCGGCGTGGCATGGAGGTGATCAGTTTGTGGCACTGCTGAGGTGGTATGGAAGCCCAGGTTTCTTTGACAGTGGCCTTCAGCTCATCTGCATTTTTTGGTCTCTTGTTTCTCATTTGCCTCTTGACAATAGAGAATCTATGGGGTTCAGGTCTGGTGAGTTTACCTGCTAGTCAAGCACACCAACACCATGGTCATTTAACCAACTTTTGGTGCTTTTGGCAGTGTGGGCAGGTGCCAAATCCTGCTGGAAAATGAAATCAGCATCTTTAAAAAGCTGGTCAGCAGAAGTAAGCATAAAGTGCTCCAAAATTTCTTGGTAAACGGGTGCAGTGACGTTGGTTTTCAAAAAACACAATGGACCAACACCAGTAGATGACATTGCACCCCAAATCATCACAGACTGTGGAAACTTAACACTGGACTTTATGCAACTTGGGCTATGAGCTTCTCCACCCTTCCTCCAGACTCTCGGACCTTGGTTTCCAAATGAAATACAAAACTTGCTCTCAAATGAAAAGAGGACTTTGGACCACTGGGCAACAGTCCAGTTCTTCTTCTCCTTAGCCCAGGTAAGACGCCTCTGACGTTGTCTGTGGTTCAGGAGTGGCTTAACAAGAGGAATACGACAACTGTAGCCAAATTCCTTGACACGTCTGTGTGTGGTGGCTCTTGATGCCTTGACCCCAACCTCAGTCCATTCCTTGTGAAGTTCACCCAAATTCTTGAATCGATTTTGCTTGACAATCCTCATAAGGCTGCGGTTCTCTCGGTTTGTTGTGCATCTTTTTCTTCCACACTTTTTCCTTCCACTCAACTTTCTGTTAACATGCTTGGATACAGCACTCTGTGAACAGCCAGCTTCTTTGGCAATGAATGTTTGTGGCTTAACCTCCTTGTGAAGGGTGTCAATGATTGTCTTCTGGACAACTGTCAGATCAGCAGTCTTCTCCATGATTGTGTAGCCTAGTGAACCAAACTGAGAGACCATTTTGAAGGCTCAGGAAACCTTTGCAGGTGTTTTGAGTTGATTAGCTGATTGGTATGTCACCATATTCTAATTTGTTGAGATAGTGAATTGGTGGGTTTTTGTTAAATGTGAGCCTAAATCATCACAATTAAAAGAATCAAAGACTTAAACTACTTCAGTCTGTGCATTGAATTTATTTAATACACGAGTTTCACAATTTGAGTTGAATTACTGAAATAAATTAAATTTTCCACGTCATTCTAATTTATTCATTCTAATTTAAGTTTGATCGCACCTGTATGTTGCGATCAAACTTAAAGCAAAATTTGGTAGTTTTGTATGTTGTCTGAGGGTTGGCATCATCTGAGGTCTTCTGGGGGGTCGGCATCATCTCTTCTCATGTGTTCTGTAAGGGCTGGATGCAGACTGAAGCTTGTGTAATTTCTAGTTACCATGGGATGCAGAAACAGAGAAGGTATAGGGAAAATAGTGTTGCTGCTGTTCCAACTAAGCAAAAAATGATGTGTTCAACCCAAGCTAAATAATGTTAATGTGCATTTAATCAGATGTAACTGAAGTACAAGGTTATGAGATACATTAGGTGAATGATTGGCTAAAGAAATGTGCCTTTAATCTAGATTTAAACAGAGAGAGTAAACCCCGACTATTATCAGGAAGGCTATTCCAGAGTTTGGGAGCCAAATGCGAAAAAGCTCTACCTCCTTTAGTGGACTTTGCTATCCTAGGTACTACCAAGAGTCCAGAGTTTTGTGACCTTAGGGAGCGTGATGGATTGTAGCGAGATAGAAGACTAGTTAGGTACGCAGGAGCTAAACCATTTAGGGCCTTATAGGTAAGTAGTAATATTTTGTAACTGATATGGAACTTAATAGGTAGCCAGTGCAGATAATGTAAAATTGGGGTAATATGATCATATCTTCTTGAGCTGGTAAGGACTCTAGCCGCTGCATTTTGGACTACTTGTAGCTTGTTTATTGAAGATGAAGGACAACCACCTAGCAGTGCATTACAATAGTCCAGGCTAGAGGTCATGAATGCATGAACTAGCTTTTCTGCATCAGAAACAGGTAACGTTATGTTGTATAAATAACGACGCATATTCTATGAGATAAATGATGAGTTATATCCCATTGATTAAAAACCTGCTATCAAATGCTTCAATCTACTGGTAATCTTCAGCGTACACAGCTCAAATGCAGAACATTAATCCCAGTCAACAATTCTTGATCTCACAGTGATCTCCAGGATACTTGTGATGTGGTCACAATGTGAGGTAACAGTGAGCTAAAAACTCACTGTGAGCTCATACTAATGTGAGGTCAAAGTGCACTCACTGCACAGAGACTAGTTACCCAGCATGCACTGCAGCATGAAGCATTTGATTGTCACCATTGTTGAGATTCATACACTGATTCTTGATGTCTCTCTTTGTGTTTAAATGACACCGTAGTTCAACATGTTTGTAACTTGTCATGCTTTTAAAATCCTTCATAAATGACTGTGGCACTGCTTGATCCTATACTGTATAATCAAAAAGCTGTTATAATTAAAAAGTTTAGATTAATAACATCTCACAAAGACTGCATACTGAATCCAGGTGATGATTTTGTTGTTATCAACAACAAACCAATATCACCTGGTTGCAATCTCTTTTTGGTTTTCCTTACCATATCAAATGTGCTTTACAAACACAGTTACATCAGCCCCCCAAAAATATAATGTTATAAAGTCAAGAGCCCAACTAAAGCAAACACTAATCACTTTGATGGTAACATCAAAAAACAATAAAACATCTAATTCTCAATAAGCGCTTTTGTAGATGTCAGAAATAAAGTCAGTGTGTTTAGTAATGAGTGAAGCTGGTGATGCTGTTTGTGGAGTTGTTTAATCATTCTCTGCTGAGATCTTCAGAGATTTAATGTCTTCTCTTATTTCAGTTGATTTCATCTAAGGCTGTGTCTGGAAGTCAGTTGTACATTTACATTTACATTTAATCATTTAGCAGACGCTTTTATCCAAAGCGACGTACAAATGAGGAGAACAATAGAAGCAATCAGACCATCAAGAGAGCAACAGTATACAAGTGCCATGACAAGTCTCAGTTAGTCTAGCACAGTACGGAATTTTTTTATTTTTTTATTAAATAGAATAGGTAAGTGTTACATGTGTTTTATTTAATGAGTATGTGGTTGTTTTTACGTTGTGTATATTTTGTTTGATTATTATTGTGTTGTGGATCTTTTCTCTCTTCCTTTTTCTCCTATTAGCGCTGATTAGCGTGCACGGAGTTACAGTGACGTCAGCGGCGGCGTGGTGGCGTTTCTGCTCGGTTGATTTAAGCCTGTTTGGAAGATTTCTCCACGAGTTCTCCTCTATCCCTGCTTGGTGGTCTGCTTTGTAGCCTTGTTACCAAGCTTGTTGTTATTTTGATGTCATACAAATGATGGTGTGGCAGTTCATTGAACTGCCTGTTTAACAAAGGAGAGTTAGGTAGGGAGGAGGGAGCCGTTTTTGCTTTGTCTTCAGTTTTCTCCTGTTTTGAGGCTAGTAGGGAGGTAAGAGCCCGTTTCTTCTTTTATCTTTATTTTGTTAGGAAAGAGGTTCATGCGGTAGTTAGCTTGGGAGTTATGTTTATTATTTTGGCTTTATTCCCCCTCATGAATGTTATGTTTTCCTTTTGTCTCTTATTAATGTATTAATAAATACTCTTTTTGATTATACAACACATTCTTGTATCTTGATGCTTGTTTATTTAAATTGATAGAGTGGGAGAGGAGACTCCGGGCACCTTGTTAGACATGGGGTTGAGGTGCTCTATTTTTAAAATAAGACCTCGTGTGTCTAAGTTAATTGTGCGAGCCTGACAGGGAGCTGTGGTGGTGCAGCTATGTCGGCTACGTAACAGTAAGTGTTAGTATTAGTTAGTCAGGTGCTGGCGAAAAAGATGTGTCTTTAGATGTTTTTGAAAATGGCTAAAGACTCAGCTGTTCGAATTGAGATCGGGAGGTCATTCCACCAGCTGGACACAGTCCAGGAAAAGGTCCGTGAGAGTGATTTGGTACCTCTTTGGGATGGCACCACAAGACGTCGTTCACTTGCAGAACGCAAGCTTCTGGAGGGCACATAAGTTTGCGCCCTCCAGAAGCTTGTATGTTTGGAGAAGGTTCTTATAACAGAAATCTGTTAGCTGGGTGTGCACTCATGAGCTGATCATGTGAGAGCACTGTGATATCTCTGTGATAGTGTTGAGAAACAGGATGTAGAATGTCCCCCGATGACCGATATCTGAACTGCTTCCTCTCAACCTTCTCAACATTTTGAATTCAAAATGAGTTCACATATTACTCACACTGTGATCATTGTGTGATCCAGTGTTAATTTCGTTGATGAATAATTTTCGTCATAATTGTCGTCAACGACATTTTTTTCACCGACGACAACGAGACGATGACGAACGAAAACTCTTTTTGAATGACAAAAACTATGACGAAAATCTATTGACATATTCGTCAACGAATAAAAACGAGACGAAACTGTTAGGGAGGGACGATTTGGAAAGAGATTCATTCAGAACATAGTTCTGCAGTGTGTAGTTAGGAGGTTAGATGCATACATATGAACCGGCAGGACATAAGCTATAATACACTTGCAGCACGTCTCATAAAACGTTCAAAAATATCAATATGTGGGAGAAAGAGAAGAGCAGACATATGGATAAATCTGACGACGCAAGAGAGAACTCGATTCGGTCCGGTTTTCTGAGCACAGACACTGAAGCATACACACACAGAAGAGAGTACTCTCTTGCGTCGCGTGAGCGGAGAATTACACATGAAATGATGCCGTTTTGACGAGCATTCACATAAACACAGTCGATGACGTCTTAAGTGAACGTAAACAGTACGGAGAACGTGCATCAGTACATTGCATCCATTGCAGCTGTGCGTTCGGTTTTAAAGGGATAGTAGTCTAATTAAGTTGCTATTGTCTCTGCCATTGATGTTAATCAAGCAACAGAAGAAAGACAGAAAATCACTCACCGCTCTTGAATGAAAAACTTTAGTAGCCCTAAAGGTTCATTTCAATTTATTTATAGAAATAGATATTTCTGCTTGAAAGAATGAAGAATATGGTAAACAAGTTGATATAAAGAATGGATAATTATCCTATATAACCATTGGTATTTCATTAAAAAGAAGACCATGTTCTTGTTCTTTATGAGAAGTGGTTTTATTTAATTTTAACATAAAGACATGTTGTGTGTCACTGCAGTTAAATCGATGTCTATCATGATAATACCTTAATATCAAACCTATATAATGAGTTTGGAAATTTTAGAGAAATGCTTAATAAATGCACTGTAACTAAACCCATTAGATTTTAGCCGACTAAATTTACTGTAGATTTAGTCGACTAAAATGTTATGATATTTAGTCGACTAAAACTAAAAACAATTCAAATGACTAAAATATGACTAAAACTAAATGGTATTTTAGTCAAAAGACTATGACTAAAACTAAATCAAAATTTGCTGTCCAAATTAACACTGGTGTGATCTCATGTGTTGACTGGGAAAAACACTCACACACATACATATGATATAATAATATAACTACGGTCATTTAACTTACATAACGTTATAATGAGAGCACTGTTGTAAAAAAATGTTGTGAATTCTTAGGGTTTCGCTGACGTTTAAAACATTATTTTTGTATCTGCGCAGCTTCCGTTACACATTTTCCCTGTGTGTTAACATCGAATCTCTGACTTGACTCTTGGTGATGTATTTTGACCCCCGCCCCCAAACATATGATTCGACTATCAGTCGACTATCGGCAAGATTCGAAAATTCAGATTCGACGGGGACACCCCTAGACTCAAGATAACAGTACGACTACACTAAAAAAGCTTTTACTGTTATAACACAGATTTGTGAGCATTATTGGAATTGAATTGTTGGAATAAACACGTTTGTGTTTAAAAAAAACTATTAGGCTTGTTTGACTTCATGCGGCGCCCAATAACTCACTAAATTAATTAGTTTAAACATTTGTTTTATAGTTTTTTTTACAGTTCCCTAGAAATAAAGCAGGTCATACCAGTGACTTCAACTAAAAGCTTCATATGAAATCATGAGATAAATGAGAAAATTTCTGATAACTGAAAAGAAACAGTGGATTAAACACGGGTCTTTCTTCATAGATCTTCAGGAAACAGGAAGAAGGAAGTCAAGTGATGCCATCAGTGTGATTTTTATTTCAAAATATGATTTTTGTTAAACGGTAACACCAGTGACACAACTCCAGGGGACCACTGTTTTCATTATATATTTTATAATATTAATTTGGCATTTTGTTTTTTTATGTCATTTATATCATATATTTGATAGTTATGAATACATTATTTTATTTTAAATGGTAGAAAATCCTGTTTTTGAGCTCATATAATAAAGCACGTTCCCTCTCTACACAGCTGTAACGAGCAGTTTTGTGGTGCTTGGAATTCTTTATAATTAATTAAAAACAAATATTGCCACATTGATGGCTCAAGAAGGTGTAATTGTTCAAATAACACATTGTTTCATTTTAAAATATATAAAAAATATTGTAACCCTAAAGTGTTTTTCAAGTGTAATATTTCTGTGAGGGCTAGGGACAGGAAAATGGACATTTCCATAGAATGACCCTGCTCATAAAAAACGTTTCTCTGTATTTGACAAATACTGCTTTTAATTCACTTTATCTGTGATCTAGAGTAAACACTGCGAGTGTCACTAACAGGAACAGAAAGTGTCTGACTTGTCAGTTTCGCTTCTAATTCGACGGCAGGGGATTTCCACTGATCACAGGTAAAAGATTTTTTTCTCAACTTTTAACAGCTTTAACGACAGCAGCATTGTTTAAATATTTTTTGCCAATATGAGGGAAGTATGAGCTGGATTTTGTGTCTTAAGTACGTATAATGTTTACCAATATATGTGTGTGTGTGTGTGTGTGTGTTTGCCTCTTTCGTTTTAATGTGCTGAAATTGTCCTGCTTTAAAATAATATATTTTTTTAAATACAATTTTGTGATCCATATGTGAGAATGGGTGTGGTTAGGAGCACAGATGGTTCACATGGTCGTCTTCTGCCTCACAGTTTGGAATTACTTCAATCAAAATGATCTTACTAAATGATCTTACAAAATGATCTTACAAAATGATCTTACAAAATGATCTTACAAAATGGAATTACGTTTGATGAAATGAATCGGTGAAACTGAGTTTTCATAATATCACCATCACAATGAGAAATCACACGAAATCCAAACACCAGTCGACTGAGGAAATACTTGGGTAAAGTTGGTTTTATATTGGCACATTCGGACTTCTGCATTCAATAACTTTGTGAAGTCAAGTCAAGTCACCTTTATTTATATAGCGCTTTTAACAATACAGATTGTGTCAAAGCACTTAACAGTATCAAGTTGGAGGATAGAGTGTCAGTAATGTATAATAAGATTAAACACTCAATTTTCAGTTAAGGGCATTTCGTTATTGAATTCGGAGATGTCATTGTCTAGCTCAGTTTAGTTTAAATAGTATCTGTGAAATTAAATTGACGATAATCGCTAGAAATTAAGTGTCCCCAACTGAGCAAGCCAGAGGCGACAGCGGCAAGGAACCAAAACTCCCTCTGTGACAGAGTGGAGAAAAAACCTTGGGAGAAACCAGGCTCAGTCGGGGGCCAGTTCTCCTCTGGCCAGGATATTATTGTTTACTTATTGTTTTAATTAAAACTTTAAATGTATTATATTTCTATTTTAATATTGTTGCAATTTCTAACAATAATAGTATAATTTAGTTAGGTATTTTATTATATTTTTAGTTATTTGTTTAGTTATTTGTTAAGCACACTACATTGGACATTCAGTGGATATTCGCAAGTAAACATGACATTAAAACAATACTTGCCCAATTTGATCGATTGTGAAAAAAAATGAGTAGGTTGACAATTATGACACTGATTAGAATTTGCAAAAAAATTACTTTGTAGCACAAATAATTAGAAAGTTATTGAACGCGGAAATGTGTGAATGTGCCAATATAAAACCAACTTTACTCAAGTTGAGGAAAGACAGCTGTCCATCACTGCATTCACACTGCAGGGGCACTTTCAGGCTCACACCGGTGCCCAATGTTTTGCTACGGTTTCTGGGTTGAACGACATGTTTCCTGGAAACGGTGTGCAACGGGGTTTGAGATACGTTTTCTCTTGTTTGGTGGGTGTGTATGGAGGACGAGAAATGACTTGAGTATAAACAGAAATAAATAAATGTAGAAATACATAAATGCAGAAATAAATAAATATAGAAATACATAAATTAATTAATAAACAAATAAATGAAGAAATAAATATAAAAATACATAAAAAAAAATACATGAAGCAGACCTGCCAACCTGTACGCATTTTGCGTAGCGGGCACGCATTTTGACCTCAAAGTACGCAGGTACGATTTGTCACTTTAAAGAGATGGTCCTCACTGCAGAACACAAGATCCAGGGGGCGGAGTTGGATCTAGATCCAACTCCTCCCACCTTACATAGACCTAAACCTACCCGTCTCCACCCCCTGATCCATAAACCCACCCATCTCCACCCCTAAACCTACCCATCTCCACCCCCTGGATGTGGATCCAACCCCGCCCCCTGGATCTTTGTTCTGCAGTGAGGGGCTACTGACTTTAAACTACGCAAAAACCTGGTGACGCCTTTGTGCTCGCACAGTAGCCTACTTAAATCAAGCAACAGCAACGAAAGAGGACTTCGACCAATCGGAGCACTGGGTTCATTCCCCATCTAACATGTGGGATGATTGACAAAATGCGTAGACCTATCATTAAAAAGAGACTGCAAATAGACAGCTCGGTCTCGCGCCTTTTTACTCCCGCCGTCTGATTTCTTAAAAGAGGACAGTACACACGGTACTTACAACTAATGTAAACGAGTTGGGGTGGATGTGGAAGTTTAAAATATTGAGTTGAGTTAACTTAATCCTCTGGAGTGACGTGATCGCATTGATATTCTAGACGAACTGTGAATAGAATAAAAGAACACATTCATATTCAGTCAGATCTGCCGCGGTTTATTTGTTCATATAGCTGCACTCCCTGAACAGCGTCCTAATATTAGGGCTTTTAAAAGCCAAGTGCGCGTACTTGGATAAATACTGTTATATTTGCACTAGAACTTCGCCCGTGTCTAATAAACCTTTACAAAAGTCTTACCGGAACATTCATATCTGCTCGCGCAGCTGCTGACAGAGCAGACCGTTACCATGTTTGGGTAACAGCTTCAGTCTTTTCAACTACACAGTATTATTTCTGTATTACAGTCATTCATATTATCACAGAAATACTGGGATCAAAGTTAATAGTTCAGATATTAACACTGATGTTTATGGTAGCGATCAAAATAGACCTTTTGAAAGTTAACTGGCACTTCAAATAACGTTTGTGTCGATTGCATTGTTTCGCCAGTAGGTGGCGACAAGTGACTTAAAAAATGTATTTATTTGTGATTGAATCAAGAGATTCGTTCAAAAACGCTGATTCATCAGTAAAGAAACATGTGAAGTATTTATGAGTGAGACATTAAATCATTCATTCAAACCACTTTTTATAATTTTAATATTAACTAAATATATTATAAATATACATTAATTGAAATGTTTAATAATTCGTTCAAATTAAACACTTTTAAATGGACTGCAGCAATAATATTTTGTCACACATTATTTTGTTTCGTGGGAGAAATGTGATCTCGGTTTGAGACAAAAAAAAAATTATCCTAAAAATTCTCAATTTATCCAGAATCGTGCAGCTGTAGTATGTGACTGAGTGCAGACCTTTGGGAAATATTTAACATAAATAACGTTATCCTAACACTACATATGATATATACTACATATGATATATGCACCAAGTTGCCATCACACAAGTGGTACTCAAAAAAAAAATTCTAAGGTTGGCAGGTCTGCATGAAGAAACAAATAAATGAATAAATAAATAATTAATTAAATGCTGAAATAAATCAATGTAGAAATACATAAATAAATAAATGAATACATAAATAATTAATTAATTAAATGCTGAAATAAATAAATGCAGATATGCATAAATGAATGAATAAATTATTTTGTCAAAAGTGTCATTTTTAATTGTACTATTTTTTTACCATTTGTGTTATACTGCATTTATTTATGTATTTCTACATTTATTTATTTTTACATTTATTTATTTTTACATTTCTACATTTATTTATTTCTGTGTCCGTATGTTAATAAGGTAGTCTGTCCTAAGCTCTCTCAATGCAGGATTGGTTAAACAGGATCGTTAAGGCTGTGCTGCCGAGGATACTACCATTGCGAATTATTTGCGTTTAATAGCAAGTGATGTAGATCATGCACCAAGCGACTACCTTCTGTTTCGTTTGGAACGTGTAGTCGATTAATTAGTTGGATATAGACCTTGATCCAGCTGTGTTCGCCGGTCTTCAAGATGCAGCAGGCCAGCTTCACATGTGCTCGAAACACTGCGGTCAGCTGCGTCTTGAAAATAAAGCCGCGTCTTTTTTTGTTGTTGTTTTTGTCTTGCACGTCTAATTGCGCACTTACGATATAGGTGCTGGGAGTGGTCAAAATGGATGTGAAGACGCTGTCATAACGGCGTCATAACACCAACCCTACACCTACCCTTAAAGGAAACTTTCTGCTATTTCAGATTTTGATGGCATGATTTTCGTACTGAAGTTGCGCATGCGCTGTGAGGGGGGAACAGGGGAACTGAATTCACCGGATCACTAAACTTGTGTCCTCCCGTCCTCAGGAGTTCATGGTATTGAGAAACAGCTCGTGTATTTTCAAGACGCGACTGGCTTGACCGCAGTTAATAAAGTTAGCAGGCTAACTAGGCTAATTGCTGGCTCGTGTTCGTTCATAACAGAAACGGTTCTGACTGGTTTGTCTAATTGACCAATCCTGCATTGAGAGAGCTTAGGACTGCCTACCTTATTAACATACGGACACAGAAATACATAAATAAATAAATGTAGAAATGTAAAAATAAATAAATGTAGAAATAAATGTAGTTAAACACAAATGGTACAAAAATATTAAAGTTAAAAATTACACTTTTGCAAAATAATTTATGCATATCTGCATTTATTTATTTCAGCATTGAATTAATTATTTATTCATTTATTTATGCATTTCTACATTTATTTATTTATTTCAGCATTTAATTATTTATTAATTTATTTATGTATTTCTATATTTATTTATTCATGTATTTATTCCTTCATGTCTTTATTTATGTATTTCTACATTTATGTATTTACATTTACATTTATGCATTTAGCAGACGCTTTTATCCAAAGCGACTAATATTGCATTCAAGTTACAATTTTTTTTTTTTACATTTGATCAGCTCTTGCTTTCCCTGGGAATCAAACCCATGATCTTGGCGTTGCTAGCACCATGCTTTGAGCTACAGGAAAGCTTTTATTTATTCATTTATTTATTTATATATTTATTTATACTTTAGTAATTTCTTGTCCTCCATAGGTGTGTCAGAAATGTCAGCCCAATCAGCAGCAACATGTGTATAAACCACGCGGTATTAAAGAGACAGCTCGCACAATGAGTCCAAGTGAAGTCATTTACAAATGTGTCCGCTGCAGCTCGGTATACACAACAATTGAAGATATTAGAAGACATGTTTGTCTTAAGAGTTTAGTAACATAGCATATCAACATGATGATGGTGAATTTAAGTAAATGTAATTAACATCAAAATAAATTCACAAGAGCAAGTATATTGTTTGCACATGTTTATTTTCGTTAAAGGCAAAATAACTGAAATAATAAGAGCACAAGTATAGATCTGGAACATGTAGTGATTGCAATGTC
Organism: Aspiorhynchus laticeps; assembly: GCA_023376895.1. NCBI lineage: Eukaryota > Metazoa > Chordata > Actinopteri > Cypriniformes > Cyprinidae > Aspiorhynchus > Aspiorhynchus laticeps. The sequence continues at coordinate 113,753 of JALXFT010003290.1, forward strand.
TTCTGGTCCATATCCTTTCCTTAGGAAGGTGTGCTAGACACTGATTAATGTAACATAAAAATACTATACATATTTATATATTTTGCTATTGTATTGTGGAGTGACACGTTCATAAACTTTTCTATGCTCCTCTGATTATATAATGGTAAATATTACAATATCATAGCACAACAACAGTGATCAGCAATAATGATAAGCCCAATACTCTCAATAAAATAAGTTCATATAGATCATAACACAGTCTCGGAGGTAAGAAGTGGATTATCCTTCATCTGAAATGTTTGTCTTTTCATCCTGAAATGTGAGGCAAATGTTGGATCACAATAATTAGGAACCAAATCCCTTCACTCGATTGGGATGTTCTCTTTTATTCTGGACGCAAGGGCAGTGATTGGAACATAGAGTATTTTGCAGTATTAAACACGTATTTATACCGATTTCATTAGGCTCCAAAAATTCTTCAAAAAGAAAACACAAAGAATGATCTTCTCAGCTGCTATAGTTGCAACACTTGCGTCATCACAGTGTTCAACACACCACCGTTTCTGTTTAATAAAGTTTTGCACCGTTTTGTCCGGGCTGAACACAGGCCAGGTTAGCGCAGCTGCCCGAGTGAGCCGAGAAGAGAGCTTAGACAAATGATCTTGAGACTTTAAGTTGCCTCCAGGGAGAGTGGTTTAACAACAGAAAACAAAGCACTGAAAGAAACTTTGTTAGCACACCGTTATCTGTTTTAGCAGCTTTCTTATTAAGTGATGTGCAAAGAAACTCATAGAATACTTTCAGATTAATACAAAAAAAATCCTAAATACAATCGGTAACTTTACTTTTATGAAGATGAAAAAGGCCACAGAGAGTTTGCAGTTTTAACATATCATTCAACTCCTTTGATCCCGATTCCCAAATCAAAAATAGTACATTAATTATTTCAAAATTAAAAAGTTTGTTGTAAGCAGAGAAAACAAGCCAAGACATTTCTTTCCAAAAATCCTTTGCATAAATCACATTAAAAAAAATAAGTGTGATATTGTCAAACTACAATGACAGAATGAGCATCGTGAAGAGATATCCAACTTAAATTTAGAGAGAACTAGAGGGATAGTAATTATGCAGAATTGTATAGTGAAGTTCTTTCATCTTGTTAGGTAACAGAAACTTATTAATACAGGACCGTATTTTTTATAGTAGAAAGAAAATCGTCTTTAATTTCCATTATAAAATGCTTTGGGATGACAGCTAAACTTCTTGATAAGGATTCTTCTAATCCAGAAATTGTTACATTTAACATTATAAAGCTCCAGACCTCAAATGGATAATTTGGGCATTTCACATTTCTTTAACAATATGCCCTAACCAAATGTAAGAGTTTTGGTGAAATAGAATTAATAACCCAGTCGTACACTCAAGGCAAGTCCACTTCAAAGATGAAAGCTCAGGAATAGAAGTTACCATCCTTTTTAAACAAATCTAAAACAAAAAATGACACCTTTGTCAAACCGGCTTGTAATAAAGATCACATTCTGATTATTCCATAGAATACATCTATGAGGGGAATAATTGTGGCAGAAAGCAAGCTTACAGGTGTCCAGAGCTTGCTTATGAAAATTAGCGAGCTTAACTGGGAGTTTAATGCAACTAAAATCGCAAGCTAACAAAAAATTTTAACTTCCACATTTTTCAAAGATCTATTTAGGAATATAAAACCATAACTGATTAGAGTCAGCATTCAGGCGATGTTTAATCCAACCAGTTTTGAAAACCTGAATGAGAGTGCTGAAGTCCAAAGCATTCACACCTCCCTCCAAAGTATTTATAGTAATCAGCGTCTTCCTTTTAACATAATCCGTTTTATTTTTCCACAAAATTGTAAATAACATCAATAACGTCAATAAATGAGCATGTTTTTCGGTCAACATATAAAAACAAAGCTGGATAAACAATCCTAGAAATACCTTCCTCTTTAGATATCAAAACACAGCCATAAATGGTTAAATTTCTTTGTAACCAACAATTGAAGATATTCCTTGATTTTTGTATCTGTTGCGAAAAATTATCTACAATTCTATCAGTGGAATTTATTTTAATTTAATACCTTATACCTGATCTTTGTCCAGACTGTGAACAGGCATAATTTCACTCTTATTTCGATTGACTGAGAGATCAGAAGCAATATAAAATAAATTCAAAGCATCCAAAATAACAGGATTGACTTTTAAAGGAACAATCCACTTTTTTTGGAAATAGGCTCATTTTACAACTCCCCTAGAGTTAAACAGTTGAGTTTTACCGTTTTTAAATCCATTCAGCCGATCTCCGGGTCTGGCGGTAGCACTTTTAGGAACTATACTCTCATTCCGGAGTAATAATCAAGGGAATTTGCTGCCGTACCATGGGTGCAGCAGGCGCAGTGATATTACACAGCGCCTGAAAGTAGTCCCCTGCTAGGTAACTAGTTATGATATAGCTGGGGACTACTTTCAGGCGCTGCGTCATAACACTGCACCTGCTGCACCCATGGTACGGCAGCAAATTCCCTTGATTATTACTCCGGAATGAGAGTATAGTTCCTAGCCATATCGGCCTAGAAAATCACAACTTTTCATTTTCCATCAGTCTTAGTACATGATGTAATAACAGAAGAGTCAAGCTTTAAATAGGAAAAATATCGAAACTCGTTGGTCATTTTTGATGACCAAATGCTAATGGTCTAATCCGATTCAATGATCTATGCTAAGCTAAGCTAAAAGTGCTACCGCCAGACCCGGAGATCGGCTGAATGGATTCAAAAATGGTAAAATTCAACTGTTTAACTCTAGGGGAGGTGTAAAATGAGCCTATTTTCAATAATAGTGTTCCTTTAAAAACAGACAGGTGTCATCCACAAGCTGACTATTTAGAAAAGTATGTTCCGCTACTAGAATACCCTGAACATCTAAGCAATGAATGATAAAAATATTAAGAAACATAAAATAAAAATGGTGAAATGGGACACCCTTGTCTGATACCCCTACTAATCACAAACCGAGGAGAAACACCATTTACCAAAGACGCTTGCTATTAACATTTTTGTCTGAACTATTTTAACAAAAGAAGAACCAAAACCAAACCTAAAGATTCAAACATGAAATTGTGACCTTATCAAAGGCCTTATAAAAAGCTAAAAATAAAATAATTGCTTTATCATTTCCTTATAGTCGAAAATATCTAACACTAACAGTTTATTATTTGCTATGTGCCCGCCTTTCATAAAGCCAGACTGGGAAACAAACAATTTTATTTTCATTATTTTCCCACTTTAGCAAGTTAACTGAATAATGGATATTCCTATTTTTTTTTTTATAAACTCGCTAATAAAAATGTGGTGGACTGAGTCATTGCTGGCTGAATTGGACAGGCAATTTGAAGCGATGGTCTTGTGTGGTGTGTGATGCAGTTTTCAGTTTAAGCATGTACGCAAGCCTTAAAGGGATAGTTCACACTAAAATGAAAATTGTGTCATCATTTACTCACCCTCAAGTAGTTCCAAACCTGTATGAATGTCTTTGTTCTGCTGAATGCAAAAGAAGATATTCTGAAGAATGTGGGAAACAGAGCAGTTCTGGGGCACCATTGACTTCCATAGTATCTTTTTCTCCTACTATGGAAGTCAATGGTGCCCCAAAACAGCCTGATTACAAACTTTCTTCAAAATATCTTCCTTTGTGTTCGGCAGAACAAAGAAATTCATACAGGTTTGGAAATACTTGAGGGTGAGTAAATGATGACAGCATTTTCATTTTTGGGTGAACTATTCCTTTAAGATTCACCCTCGGCTTGTGACAGCTGAAAAGTGCGATCGCATCGCCGATTACTCTTGAGATTACTCTTAAAGATGAAGTACGGAATGACAAATATCCAAACTTTTTCAGACGCTACTGCCGCTGCACTCGCGCTGCCCGTTGGTTTGGTTATCAGAAATACGTTTCTCAGTTATGAGGAGAATCTGGCTCTGATCTTGAGTGGCACAGCACAGATTCTCATCTGTTTCTTTACTGCACATAGAGAACGATTTTACAGAAAAACTATCAGAAGAGATAGTGAAAGAAAGATAGTGGTCATCTACACAATTCGGAAAAAGAGGCAGCTTTTCTGCATTAGGTATGTGTTTTGATTTTTACTCTTTGTACAGCAGTCATTGTTAATTCTAAATGTATTTTTAATGTAGAGTATACATATATGAAACGTAGAACATTTAAAAAAAAGTTTGTGGCTTGTCTGCCTGTGGGTGCCCCCCCACGCATAAAAGTGAAACTCCGCCTATGCTGTAAAGAACCTTAGATATTATAACATATTAAAACAGTGAAGATCAAGTTCAGTATACACCTTATTGATGATGCATACTTTATATAGGCAAGCAGATGAGCCCAGAATATGAACACAATGCACAACATGGTTTAGTGTTTTCTTTATAAAGGTTTTCTATGGGAAAACACTCAATATGAAAAGTTAAATGTTTATGCATTGGGTTTATATTTTGGGTTCATCTGCTTGCCTGAATTTGGCCTTTTAATATCACTGTCTTATAATATCACATTACTACTTAATACAAACCTTGTAAAAAATAACTTGTGGTCAGTGGAGGAAAGCCTTGTTTTGCCCTCCAAGGGGTGTTCCTGTAAGTTTGTGATGTCATGTGAAAACTCATGTGAAACTGTCATGTGAATATGGCCATACATTTACATTTATGCATTTAGCAGACGCTTTTATCCAAAGCAACTTACATTGCATTCAAGTTACAGTTTTTACATTTTATCAGCTCTTGCTTTCCCTGGGACTCGAACCCATGATCTTGGCGTTGCTAGCGCCATGCTCTACCATTTGAGCTACAGGAAAGCTCAGATTTTCCCATACATGGGACATTTTGGCTTCACTTTTCTACAGTGGAAGGAAGTGGAAAATGTGTTGTCAATTTTATTTTTTACAGTCTATGAGCGCAACAGTCCGGTTCTGAAAGTAAAAATAGCATTCACTTAACTTAAATTTAATGAAATTATTATTAAATTTAATTTTTAAATTATTGTGTTGAAACTCTGGTGAAAAACTACATTACTCATGATGCTGTAAAGAAAATTCCACCAATCAGAGAGCAAAGCTAGACAAATAAGTACTGTAAATTACGTAATCAAAACAGTCTCCCCATGGTCTCAAAACACTTAAATATTTGAATATATACATGCATATTTTGCAATAAACTTTAAATGTATAGTTTCTATATACAATCAGCAACTGTACATTGATAGTTTTATATTACATTTACATTTATGCATTTAGCAGACGCTTTTATCCAAAGCGACTTACAGTGCATTCAGGCTATACATGTTTTATCAGTATGTGTGTTCCCTGGGAATCGAACCCACAACCTTTTGCGTTGCTAACGCAATGCTCTACCACTGAGCCACAGGAACATTTACTCCATATTACTCCACAGGAATATTACTCCATTGTTTTTAATTTGATTGTCATTAGAAGGGGTTCATGGGATTGTAGTTCTTTCCCTCATTAAAGCTGTTAAGTACAGTTTTGTTGTGCTTTTGTCTTCTGATTTTCAAAAATGTTTTTGCTTCAAATCTAAGTTTGTACTGTTGTGATTCCCCTCATAGCTTGTTGGCTTGATTCGTGGATTACAGCGCTTTAGCAAAGACTTTTTAAAAATCACTATGGGAAAGACGAATGGAAAAAAATACTTCCGCAACCAGCTCCGGAACCAAAAAGTAATTAGTAATTAAATACTTTGAGAGACAGTATTTTGTATTTGAAATACTCAAAATACATAATCAAGTAGTTCATTGTATTCTCAGACAATACAATATCTTTCTTTTAAAAAAAAACACAACACTATTTATACATGCATTTAACACACCAAGCTTCTTATTTACATTTCCCTGCATTTGTACATAACACACCTGTACACACAAATACCATTTAAATATGTACTTAAATTTTCTTAATTTTTTTTTAGATATTATTATTTCCTATTTACTATTTTCTATTTTTATTATCTGTGTCTTGTCTTGTCACCGTCATTCTGTTTGTGCTGTGGAAGCCTCAGTCACCTCCATAACAAATTCCTTGTGTGAGTAAACATACCTGGCGATACTCTTTCTTCACCTGTGTTAATAGTACTGCCAACTATACCCTATCTATCATAGTTTTTGGCTAGATGCAAGTGAATCATATGACATCCTGTTGGATTGTGATCGGAGAAACGACAAACAACAAGCACTACTCTACACAGCTCAAAACTCACGTTTGAATCGTCAGAAGCAGAAACATACTTACACGCTGTGAGTCAGAAGCGCCAGACTGTTCTTGCAAAATTGGAATTGCCCCACTTTATAGACACAGTCTTTGTGCACAGCTGCATTGTAGCTACTCTCAGGTTCAGGAAACAGTCCTCTGTAAAATGCGCTGCACACACTCTAATATTTGGGTTGAACTGTTCTGGAACAGTGTTGTAAACACAACTTAACCACTGATTTCTAGTTGTCCTCTTTTGGAAACCCAAACAAAGTACTTTCTCTTTCACAACGAAAAACAGCATCTCCACGACACAGCGCCGGCGGCAGCAACAACACTACAGCGAGAATAAAAATCACGCCCCCTTTCTTTGCGTATACATTTGGGCGGTGTTATGCAAATCTTCCTGCACAGTGACGTTAGAGCCCTGCACGGGCCTCAAATTTAGGCCCTAGCCCGGCCCGTGTCCGACAGCTTAACAGAATTAACGACCCGAGCCCGTCTTTTTTTTCCCCCTTCTCCCAGAAAGGCTTATACTACTGTTTCAGCTATTAAAATAGTTCAGTTTTGTATGTAATGGCAAAGTGATTATATTTCGTTTAGTTTTTTTATTAAGTTAATTTAGAAAAATGTTTGGAGCATTTTTTTTGTTAAATATAAGTTTTTTGTTTTTTAAAGTAACGACCAAGCGGCCAGCGGCAGATAGTGAGCTGATCATAGCCTACGTTTGATCAATTTAGCCTTCTTAAATTACCACGACTTGCCTAAAATAAATAAAAATTCTATAAAATAAATTAAATAATAAAACAGTTCAAATGTGCGCTATATCTAATAGTTTGTGCAGAGAGTGGAAGCTAAAGCGCTGGACATGGAGGCGCCAGCGCAATTACTTGTATTTTTTTTCAATGGAAACAACTTAAAATATAAGTAAGTGTAATACATCATTAGGAACTGTAAAGGGTCTACTTTTATTTGTGTGCACTCACAATATCAACAAAACGTTGTGCTTTTATAAAATAAAGAACACAAACATGATATGCTTTCTGCCGTCTCATCTTGAACAGGAGCGCTTCACAAAAATGAACCGAAAGTCAGCGAATACATGCCTCACAGACATGACAAATATATCCATAGAAAGCTTTAAATTACTACTTAACGAAATAAAACAAATCAAAAGCAAAAACTCTTTCATTATAATCATAATCCGTAAAGATGCATTTCTCTCTAAAGAGATGGCGAGGCAGGATGAGATGTCTAATGAGATGGCGAGGCAGGATCGTCTCCTTCAGCCGAGCCCTAGGGGCGTAAAAAAGTCGGGGCCTGTCGGGACCGGGCTGAAATGCAGAGCTCTAAGTGATGTAGACATGTGGGGGCTTGTTTGAATGAGCCGTTTTAGGGGGGCGTGGACAAGTCTTAACTTTTATAAAGAATATATCTTTGCAACTTTAGGGATCTTATCTATTCACAAACAGCTTGTAACACTCCAAAGAGAAAGGCAAACTTGAAATCGCATCATATGACCCCTTTAAAGGAGACATATTATGCCCCTTTTTACATTTACATTTATGCATTTAGCAGACGCTTTTATCCAAAGCAACTTACATTGCATTCAAGTTACAGTTTTTACATTTTATCAGCTCTTGCTTTCCCTGGGAATCGAACCCATGATCTTGGCGTTGCTAGCACCATGCTCTACCGTTTGAGCTACAGGAAAGCTGTTTTTACAATATGTAATATAAGTCTCTGGTGTCCCCAGAATGTGTCTGTGAAGTTTCAGCTCAAAATACCCCACAGATCATTTATTATATGATTTTGAAAATGCTTATTTTTAGTGGAAGCAGAAACACTCATTTTCGTGCCTGTCTTTAAATGCAAATGAGCTGCTGCTCCCGCCCCCTTTCCAGAATAGAGCTGTGCCATTACAGCTCGGACCTGCTAAAAACATCTGTTTTGGTTCTGATTATCATGTTTATCGCACTGAAATCATGCGTTTTAAATCATATTAGTTTAAACTTCTGATATACAGTTTTCTGAGCGCACACATCTGAAGCACACAGACAGAAAGCGGCTGTCACAGCATGCGAGTAAACTGGCAGCAGCATACAGTAAATAAATCAGTAAATCCACTGCTCTGTTGTCTCTGAGGCTGTGACTCTAAACAGTGTTCTGTGCTCGTCTGTGCAGCCAAAGACAGAACAGTTAGCATGTTTTGCTCAAACTTTCACCATGGCATTAGAACTGTACACCGTTGTCGCTTTCGAAATCAAAATGACGGCGCAGTGGGTGGAAAATTACAGATTAAGGGGCGGTAATATTATAATGAGATCCCTTTGCCACGTCACCAAGGGAGCGAAATCAAACGCGCTCATTTTTTCAGAGGCTTGCTGAAAAAGGCTTAATAAAACAAAGTTACTGGGTTTATCTTTTTCACGTTTCCTTGGTTGATAGATGCACTGGGGACATGATTAAAGTTCTTAAAACCTGGAAAAGTCAGATTTTCATGATATGTCACCTTTAAAATTTTCTAAAATTAATGTTGAACCTTTAGCTTTGCGACCCATACATTTTAGTATAATAGATTTAAAAGAGATGAAGTGGGCATACTGACAACATGTTTAATAATTAAACACTGGGGAGTTGGGGAATTTATTTCTGTCTATTTTTCTGAAAGCCATCTAATACAAATCTCTTTTTCAGCTCCATGAAACAAAAACCCCACCTCGGAACCAGTGATGATTTTTTCTATTTCCCTGATGTTTATATTTTATAATCTATCAGAATTACTCCTTCTCCTCTTCATGATCATTGTGCTTTGCATGGCAGCATGTAAGAATGCAGAATATGAAATTAATGGAGAGTGTTGCCCAATGTGTGATCCAGGTAAGTCCTGGATAAGACTTCTCTTCACTGATCACCATCATAGTTGCAGATTAAGTCAGATACTTAAATGGGCCATATGGTACTTTTACCTTATAGGCTTGAAAATGTTCAGTATTACTGTTAAGAACAAACAACTGTAATATGCTCGTATTTTCATATGGTATGTATTAATAAAGAATAATAAATGTGTTGGTAAATTTTTATATTGTCTAGGAAAGCGAGTTCATAAACATTGTGATGAGTACACAAGCACAACATGTGATTCATGCCTTGTGAAGACCTACACTGATGCTCCTAATGGACTGACAGAATGTCTGCCATGTTCTGTCTGTGATCCAAGTGAGTAGTACATAAAACAAAATATTAATACATAAAAAAAAAATTATATAGAAAAAAATATATTGTATTTTTTTATTATCCAGATGACTTGCCATACAATTGACTCATTTGTTTCCTTCTTGTCAAAGGTAATGGGCTGAGAGAAAAGCAGGCATGTACATCAATATCAAATACAGTGTGTGAACCTCTGCCAGGTTATTACTGTATAGATTTGCTCTCAAACTGTAAAAAGGCCATGGAACATTCATCCTGCTCACCTGGACAATACATCAACCAAACCGGTCAGTCTGTTATCATTTAAACAGCTTTACTAAACATCCATAAAAACCAAAAACAAAAACTGCTTGCATTAATATTACATAACTGAATTATGGAAATATGCATATTGTTCCAAAGCAGCTTTACAACTCTTCATTGCACTTGGGGAAATTACTGTGAATGTGTTTCCTCATGACTGAAATCGTTTGCTTGTGACTGACTGCACCTGACAAAACCACCTGGGAAAAAAAAATCTACTAAATTATAATTAGTTATGTGAAGATTAATTTTGTGCATCAGGTGCTATACTGAATACCATCACTATCTAATGTGAGACCTGTCACTGCCTTTATTGCTGTTGGGGTTGAAACAGAAGTACTGATACTTTGTTTTTCTGCATGTGTTTGTATAGGAACAGAATTCAGAGATACAGTGTGTGATGACTGTCCTGTTGGTTCATATTCAGAAGGTACATTCTGCAAATTGCATACAAAGTAAGTATCAATATTTTACCACATTGGCACCTTCTTAAATGAAATGTATACATTTGTTGTTTCATAATTTGGTTCAGTGTATTCTGTGATTAAATCAACCTCTTTTCTCACAAGAGATATATTTGTAGTTTAACTTGAGTACCTCTCTCTCTAACAGCTGTGAATCTCTTGGCAAAATAACAGTCAATGAAGGAACAGAAAGGACTGATGCTGAGTGCAATAATGGAGCACCTTCATATGTATTACCACTGATTCTCTCTGTGAGTGCAGTGTGTGTGCTGGTGGTGTTTGCCATTTTTATTATTCTAAAAATAAAAAAGCAAAGTAGTGGATTAATTCAAGTTACAACCCAAGATTTGAACCTGTAAACTTAACCCTTCTAAACCGGCTGTGTCGGCGCTGACACATCAAACCAAGCTGTATTCATGTTACCATAACCCTTCAACTGTTTGCACTATCAAAATAATTCAAATTGAATCTGTGCGTGTAAATGTATGGGTGTATGCATGTGCATGCATGTGTAAATGTGTGCGTGTAGGAACAAAAAAGCCTCCTGAATGAAAACTGTGCCACCCAGTGTGCCAAAAATACTTGTATATATGTAATATAGTTGAATTTTAAAGTATGAAGTGTTGGATTATTTCGATCATGATTTTTCTCTTTTTTTCTAAATAAAAGACAGAAAATTTATTTTTTATTTTTGTCTATTTAAATTCTGTTTACAAATTCACCACACAAGATTAATGGTCAAAAACTGTAGTTTGTTTAAAGCCATTTGTTTTCTGAAAAAAAGACACCTTGCACTTTTTACAGTATTTTAAGTCAAATAAACAAAATATGTGGAAATGACCTATTTTACCCTTAGGTCTTAATTAAACTGTTTGTCCCAGTGTAAAAAGGCATCCATCTGACATGTTTAAGCACTAACAACTGATCTGCTTGATTTCACTGAAAATAAAAAGCACTGTATTTTGACATCTGAAGCCACTTTTGAGTTTATTCAATGAATTACTGGTTTGCCACAGTAATGTAATCTCTTTGAGTAGTACTTATTATATTTTAACTATATTATTTATATTTTTCATGAGCCCCAAAACTGGAAGCTGGTCCTCCCTTTGACCAAGATATTTACTCTCTTGACTAACTTTTAAAAATATAACTTGTGTAAGCCAAACAAAATATTCAATCATGATTATTTGCATGTACTGATCAGTCTAAATGTGCCTTAAGCAAACTGTACATGCTGCTTGAAACATCATCTAAATTATGTTTTAAAATCAATATATTAAATCAATTGATTGAATGAGCGTATTTATCAGACCAATTTTTTGGTTTGGTTATTTCCCTTTTCACCTCGTGTTTTAGCTCAACTTAAAAAAAACATCCAGCAGTATGCCTTTGGTAATGAGCTGGCCTAAAAACAAACCAACCCTTTCACATGACATTCTCTAAGATGAAAGTAGAGGAATAGTTTGAAACCAGATGTGAAAACAATACAGTTCATTGTTTTTCCTCTCCACTCTAATTGAAAGTTTTGATTTCCATGGACACGTACAAAGAAACTCAAATAGCTCACTAAAAAAGGTTTACTTAAATTGCTCAAAAGACAATTTAACGAATTAGTACAAATTCTAAAATACTTGATAGCTCTTGTTTCCTTATATAATTGTGTTCCTCTGTCCCTTATATTGTTTATTAAATAATACCTCTGTGATGATATTTTAGATTAATCAGTATGAAGTTTCTTTATACATCTTTTGCTGTTGTAGTAATGAAATGTATTTTGCAATCCTGACAAAAGAACAGGTTGTTAGTAAACAGCCACTTTCCATTTCCTCTCACATGTGATCACTGCATATTTAAATTATATTCATTTAAAATGTTATAGGCCTGCTTCCTCTTTGCTAGGAATTTATTTTGGCGCATCCAAGGAATGTGTAGCCTACATCTTGTAGAAATGTTGAAATAAAGTGAATGAACTTTAAATCTTGAACCTCGAACTGTCATTTGGACTTCAAGATTGACCAGAAAGCAGGTTAAGTTTACAGAAAGATTAAAGAATAACCTTAACTTTCTATGATTTTACCAAAATCATTTTGTGAAAATCTTCTTTAATAAAACATATATTCAAAAGCTTATGTTAAATAGAATGAACTGAAACATTTTATTTAACTTATGCTTCACATTTTTTATTAGTTCTTTATTTTCAAGTGAGTAGCTACATGTCAACCGCTCATGACACTACTGTTGTAGACATATGGCCAAATCGGGAATGAAAACAAAATGCAATAAAATAAAATGAGGACAGTAATGTCGAAGTTAACAAACAGAGAATGGTAAGTTTAACCTATCTTTTTTCCATTGTAAGTCATTAAGTAATTCATTATTTAACGTTGTTGCTAAGAAAGCAATATCAGTTAATTTCTGAGTATCTCTATCACTCAAATAAATAAATAAATAAAAGTCGTGGTATGTTTGAGAATAGGTCTTCGATTTACATTCGAGAACCCGTTAATGAGTGAACGAGTGAGATTTCGGACACAGCACCTGGTTACTCTTTCCATTAACATGCAATCACTGCAGTCGGGGAGATCCAATCGGGACACAGTCAGTGCGTCATTTCTTTTCTTTTTCCTTGGGCTTCAATTACATAACATTATGTTGATGATTCATAAACAATGTTGTTTTTAGAGTAGCATAAAGTTGAACCTTATAACCAATCGCAGACTTTAAAATTTAAGCATTTAAATTGGTCACTGAGCAAATAAATCTCTTCAGCTCAAGCGCTTTGATTCTTGTGAATGGTCACATTATACTCATCACAACCAAGTGTAGCTCCCTCTAAACTTAGGTATTGATAGTTTTCAGTCACGTGACCGACTCGAAGACTTGGAGGGCAAAACATCCACAGAACTGCAGCACAAGCTTGTCAATTTTCCATCTGTTTCCCAGCCGCAAATATTTAGATCACCTCTCAAAAGAATTAAAAAAAAAAAAAAAGGTATGTGAACAAAATGCAAGTTTTGGCCATTTGCAATCCATATTAAGCACCCGCGGCAATATTTCAATCATTAAACAGTGCAACAAAATGTTGTAAAAACACTTAAAGTGCCTTAATATATTTAAAACAGTAATAATAAAAGATCAAATTCAGCATTCACCATATTAATGATGCATAGTTTACATAGAAAAAACAGATTAATGGTTCAGTGTTTTCCTTATAACGGTTTTCTATGGGAAATCATTTAATGTGAAATTGTTTATATTCTGGCTTCATCTGCTTGCCTGTACAAAATATACATCAATAAGGTGTTTCCTGAATTTAACCCTTTAATATCTGCGTTTTACTACTTAATGCAAACTGCGTGAAAATAGCTGGCGGTCAGTGGAGCAAAGCTTGGTTTTGCCCTCCAGGTGTGTTTCAAATTGTGTGCCCATGTTATATCGAGCAGCCTATTTTACTTTGGATTTTATATTGGACTTATTCTCCTCATACAGCACTTTGGTCAGCCTCCAGGCTGTTTTGAAAGTGCTTTAAAAATAAATAAACTTAAACTTCTTTTGAATGTTGTTTATTTCTTTATGCAAAGTTCTTTATGCATAAGCAAAAATGGTGTAAGTTCACTTTGTGTACAGTCTTCTACTTTTCCTTGCTGAATTTTACTCTAATTTCATCCCTTAGACTTATAAACAACAAAAAAGGCAAATTTTTTGGTTTTAGAAGTATGTGTTTAAAGAGAGGCTACATGTTAACCTCATTATTGTGATTTTCTGTTTGTGTACGTAAATGTTCTATATACGTTTGTTTTGTTGTTGATGTAAGTGTAGATGTTGTCAAAAATACTGTCATTTTCCCTTATGTATAATGTTTTGCACTAATAAAAAATAATAATTGCAAGACGATCCTCTATTCATTAAAGGTTGTTGCGTCTATTTTAGTATGGCCATTCTGATGAGGCAGGACCTTAATTTTGGCCAAGGAAAATTGCAGTTCATTTGTAAATGTCAAATAATGTAGGGTGACCATACGTGCCATTTTGCGTCCTGGCCAGGATTTCTATATTGCTTTGATTCAAAGTACATCGAGATGCGTTTCGAAAACATAAGGAACCGCGTCATACACCGATCGGTCTGCACATGCAAACAAAGCCAAATTCTAGATATTTTAGGCGATATAGAAATTCTGGCCAGGACGCGTCCTGGGAAAATGGCACGTATGATCACCCTAAAATAATGCCATTGTGAGTATTCGGATTATATTGGTAATTTGCAGTTGTGGCTGATACTCTGAGTTTTTGGAAGTGACTAGATGGGCAGATGAAGCTTTTGAGGCTTTTTCCTGATTGTACCAAAAAAGATTCAAAGCCTAAAAAACAGACCCTATACCAGTGACATCTAGTGGTCAGCTGCAATTATAGCAGTCACTTTCAAATGATTCACACATCTTGTTGATTCCAGTTTCAACACAAAAGCAAGTACTCATAGCAGGTGTCTTCATTCTGAGACTCATTGTCCACTCTACACTCTAAAACAATGCTGGGTTATGTTAACTGATTGACAGGACAGTTTAAACAGTGACCGGATGCAAGAACGTACGTTAAAGAAGCAGCTATGACGAAGTAGTATGTCCCAAAGCGTGCCTACTATTCTGCTACCAGTGTTGGGCAGTAACTAGTTACTGTAACTTAGTTACTGTAATAATATTACTTTTTGCAGTAACTAGTAGTGTAACTAATTACTAATAATATTTCAGGAATAATATTAGTTACCATCCATAAAACAGCTTAGCTTTTTTGATGCCTCGACCTGCTGATTTAAAATCCAACAATCAAATAATTCATAGATTAATGTTCATAATTTTCACGTCTCACATGCATGTGATGAGGTGCAGCAGGCGAGCTTGAAATATGGAAAAGCTTACATTCAGCAGATATAAATATTGCATTATATTGATTTTTGTCAGGAAAAAAGATGATCTGAACACTGTTGTGTATTACTTTACTCTGCGTTACATCCCTCTGATCAGCATGTGTACCTTATATTACTATAATTAAACATCTAAACAGTTTCTTACAAACTTATGTGATTTCCTAAAATGCATAATGAAATATAATCGTATGGGAAACGGATAAATTGCAATTACTTCAAGCTACACATGACAATTAATGAGATTAATACAACACTTCTGCTTGAATGTCACTGTTAATCACTATTGAGTGTTTATAATAACTAATAATGTGGATTTTGGTCAAATGATGAGGCAGAAATATGTTATTAGTAACATTTATGTGGAAGATACACCGTTACAACTTCTGTGTGGCGTGAAGAAACAGTAATGTAACTAATTACTGTTGCCAGAAAGTAATAAGTAACAATTACTTTTGAACTAGTAATGAGTAATCTATTACATTCTTTGAGTAACTAGCCCAACACTGTCTGCTACATACTCAAAAGTATGTACTTTTTCTTTACAAAAAGAGTACTTTTAGGGCATAGTATAAGTAAGCGAATTGGGACGCAGCACCTGTTTGTGAAACCAGGCTCTTGAAAGATAACCGAAGTCAAATTCGTAGTGTTTCATCGTTTGATGGCTGCACGCGCTTTCTCCCGTCTTCCGCGCGCTCGCAGAATTTAAAAATTAACGGTCATTTTGTTTTGCTGCCTGACTGACTCGCTCGTTTATCGATCTCTTTACTAAATGGTTACTTAAAATTAATACAGTTATGAGTAAATGTTATTTCGGAGGGATTTGACATGCCTAACTGAAGAGAACATGATGTTTGCGAGAAGTTTAACGTTACCCTCAGCGCCTCCGTCCGTGCAGGAGCTCGACAGACATCCTAAATAGGCTCCATATGATCTTGCTCCTAGTTATAACTAGTGAGAATTTCAGTGGCATTTTTTAATGAGAGAAAGACGAAGAAATGAGGAGTTAAACTACCCCGAATTTGACCGCTTGTTATTTTCTCACTTTGACCCCTGATGAAGGGAGCAAGCCGAAGAGAGAGAGAGAGAGAGAGTTATTTTCTCTCTTCATCGCTCGTACTGTAGGAGGCGCTGTGATATCTTTAGTCCACCGGTAAAACCACTGAAGAAGAGACTGGAGCACTCCGGTATGTTTATTTAATGTGTTTTACTTGATTAATGCGTCTTTAGTGTTTCAGTGACTTCAAATAACGATTTTCCCCGCCTTTTCTCATCGCTTATGAAAATTAATCATGGTTTTACTACATTAACCATAATTTAACTGAGGTATTTGTATTAAAACTGCAGTAACCACACATTTTCCATTGTTATAACTTATACTACAGTGGCCTTGTTCAAAAATTATATTTGTAATAAAGCCATAATTACTAGATTAGCACATTGTTTAATTTTAAGTCCTGGACACTCTTAAAAAATGCTTAGAAATGGGCACAAATCTTAAAATATCGTGCTTAGTTTACGACTTTGATTTTGGGTTTGAAATGCATCTTTAATAATCATGTTTGTGTTCAGATGTTGATCATGAAAGCGCAGGTGGATGTGGTCTGCTGTAAATCAGTAGGAACTGATCTGTCCATGCTGGATATTGAGGATTTCATCACAGAAATCTGTCGACTGAAGAAAGAGGTGTCTTCACTGGAGGCAAAGCTGAGAGAAAGAGGAGACAAACTGAACAGAGAGGTTTGAGCAGCTCTTCATTTCATCTTTAGCTGCTAATATGGACTGATTGTTATGTGAATTAATGTCTTATTTTTAATCGTACTATTACTAGATATATCACTGATTGTGTTTGTCAGGATGTGGAGAAGGGTTCAGTGCGTGTGGCTGATGGGACAGAAGCTCAGGATTCAGTCTGGAGCGTCAGAGATCACAGATACAGAGACACACAGGACTCAGAGCTCAGCCTCACTTTACTCTGTTATACTGACGCTCAGGATCATGAATCCACTGATCAAACCTCTGACTGTAACGCTGGAGAACAGCAGATGCTGCAGACGCCGCTGAAGATGTGCTCCGTCAAACTGGTGGACTGCAGGAACCTGATAGAGAGCAGAGAAGAAGAAACCACCGCAGAGCAGCAACAACAACAGAGTCATGAGGAAGAAGAGGAGGATGATTATGACGAGAATAATGGGAATGATGATGATGATGAAGATTTCATTCCTCCAGGTTTGTCTCTTCCTTTTATGATCTTTTGTTGTTTTTCATGACACTTGAATGTCAGCAGAGACTCTGCAGGATCAGGTTGAAATGTTAAAAATGTTAAAAACCATGTTATTATACTAAACTAGATTACATTTTATTCAACATTAATTTTTCTGTATATAATTACACTACCCTCCAAAAGTTTGGAAACGCCCCAGAAGTGGGGTTTTGGACAATATTGGCATGAATCCTTTTTAATTTGTGATAATTTTGTACTGATGAGGGACAATACAAACTACGAAAACATATTTTATTACATAAACAGTTTATACATAGAAAAAAAATTACATTTTAAATGTAATATTTGTAAACTATCTGACCTAAATTGTGTTCTAATTGGTTGATTGTATTCTAAACTTAATTGGCAATCAATTGTTGAAGCTATTGTGTGCTGAGCCAAAAATCTTTTAAAAACCTGTTTAAACCAGTAACCAGGCATCACAGCTGGCAAAGGGGCATGTCTGACTTTGACATGTATATATTGCCATTATTATGTAATCAAAATGAAAATTATTATTGCTGGTCTTCAATGATAATGTCAAGTTACTTTAATGTACAGTATTTGCACCAAAAATTAAGGATTTATGCTGATATCGTCCAAAACCACACTTTGCCAGGGGTGTTTCCAAACTTCTGGAGGGCAGTGTATATTTTTATGAAAAATACTGGTTATGTCAATTGACACAAACCAGTTACACCACCTGACCATGATGCTTCTACAGACTAAGGCCATAGTTTGTTGAAGAAATTGACACTGAAAATCAAGCATGACTGTCAACAAGTTCAGCTGAAGTGCTTTTTTTTTTTTTCTTTTTTTTTCAATGCTGAAAAAAAAACATCTGGCAACAAGAAATCATCATAGTGGTGAACCGTGAACTCATGTCTTGTATTTTAATTACAGTTAAGAAACAAATATTTGACAAGAAACCATCAGCGTGGTGAACAGTGAACTCATATCTCGTATTGTAATTTTAATTTTCGTATTGTAATTTTGTGTCGTATTGTGGCATCTATTGGGGAAAAGGGGGCTCTGTTATAACACACAGATTAAAAAATATGAGAAATGTAATGAATTGTATTTTATAGATGTAAATTGTAATCTTTGGTTAACATTTTTCATCACTGAATTTATATTCAAATGTAGACACCCACTTCCTTCTGCTATATTATTCAATCATTTATGTATATATTACATTATATTATATGATACTATTTATTGCTTAAAGGGGTAGTTCACTCCAAAATGAAAATTACCCCAGGACATTTTTTTTATATAAATCTGATTGTACTTGTCTGAAAGAAGAAAGTCATATACACCTTGGATGGCTTGATTGTGAGTAAATCAGGTGGTAGTTTTAATTTTTGGGTGAACTATCCCTTTAAAATTGTAAGTGAATGGAATAGAAATATGCATTAAAGCTAGCCCAAACATTTCAAAAACACTAATGTTGTGCAACATAATTATTTTATGCTAGACTTACACAGAGCTTTAATAATAAAGTTGTAGATAAAGCACCACTTTCTCAAAAAATCAGCATCATAAACTAGTGATATTTGACTAAATTGGCCCCTAACAGAAAGGCTTGTAATAGGAGTCAAATGGTGTAACTGGTTACACCACTTGACACTTCGATTTAAAATCAAATTTGACAGGCATTATCATGGACAATACATGGTTATTACATGGCCTTGGTGGGAATATTTCAAATGTAATTTTTAAAGTTAATAGTCATTTTTATAATAATGATGAATTATCAATGTATTCCTGAGGTCATACCATTTGACATGTGTACCTAAGAATACCTGACCATACCCTAAAAATGTCAAATTCTCACATTTTAAAGAGTCACTAATCTTTGCATGCAGCAGTTAGTATCACTAGAGGTCCTTCTCTGTGATATAATTTCCTGTCACATGATCTTCTTGCAAAATATTAAGAAAATGGCTCCTTCAATGGTGGTTACACCACCTTGACACTTCAGGAATTTGACTTGACTCGCATGATTCCTCAAATTAATTATCATATTCAGAACAACGGTGGTCCACTTACTTTTATTTACTATTAAATAGTTCTAATGCAAGATTATGCCAAACTAGCTGATCTGGTGTGTTTTTTTGAGAATTTCACCTATTTTAAACAAGGTCAATTATTTACAAAGTTTTTATGGTTAAACCACGGTGACATTTTTGCAATCATCCCCCAAATATTCTCTCAAAATGAATTGAAACCAGACATTTTAGACATGTTCCTCAAAAAAGAGAATGTATGCAAGGAATTCAACCCTTTTAAATTGAATTAAACCATATGGACACAAAATTTTGTGACCTATAGAGAGATATTATATAATTTCTGTATGTTTCCTGAATGACACACAAACTCTTCTCAAATATATTTTAAACCCCAGAATTTATAATCATTTTTTTCATTTCAGATGACAAAGATTCTTCTTCTTCCGATGGAGAAACAGCCTTAACATCAAAAGAGCAGCTAACGGTCAAAAGGTTTTCTTGTGCCACCTGTGGAAAAACATTGAGTTCACAGGGTCATTTAGCGAGACACGAGAGAAACACACACAGAACAGAAAGACTTCAGCTGCAGGAGATGCAACATCAGCTTTCCTACCGCAGAAGAGAGGAGACTTCATTTAAAAGAGCACAGCGGGAAGAAGGAGTTTCACTGTGAACAGTGCGGGAAGGTGTTTTTCTTTCATTCTAGTCTAAAAGTTCACTTGAAGACTCACGAAGAAAAGTCTTTCCAGTGCAGCGAATGTGACAAGTATTTCAGCACCAAAACAAATCTTGATGCTCATAAGCGAATCCACACCGGGGAAAAACCGTACAAGTGTCCTTACTGCGAGAAGAGCTTCAATCATGGATCACATCTGAAGAAACATGTGCGTGTTCACACCAATGAGAGGCCGTACCAGTGCAGTGAATGTGGGAAAGCCTTTAAAAACTCAAGCTCTCTAAAGTCACACCAAAAATCCACTCAGGTGAGAAACCGTTTCAGTGCAAACACTGCGACAAACAATTCCGCCAAAGATTCAATCTGATTTGTCACGAGAGGACTCACACCGGAGAGAAACCGTATCTGTGCTCCTACTGCGGGAAGAGCTTTTCTGATCCACGTTCTTTTGTATTTCATCAGAGAGTCCACACTGGAGAAAAACCGCATCACTGCAACGTCTGTGGGAAGAGTTTCAGTAAACATAGTCCTTTACAAAACCACAAGAGGACTCATACTGGAGAAAGACCTTTCAAATGCTCTCAATGTGACAAGACGTTTGCTCGATCAGACATCCTCAAGGTCCATCAGCGAGTTCATACAGGAGAGAAACCTTACTCCTGCTCCATCTGCGGCGAGAGATTCGCTTATTTAGGTAGTTTTCAGACCCACCAGAACAAACACGCTAAAGAACAAACTGCTCCAGAATCATCAGAGTGACTTTTATCAATCGGCTCATCCTGAAACTGTACGTTGAGCTCTTGCTGCCAGTACAGGGCAGTGAACTTTTTTTAATGCAGTGGATTGAACCGAACACTGTAATGGCGCTTTTCCACTGCATGGTACGACACGGTATGGTTTAGTATGGCTCACTTTTGGAGGGTTTTCCACTGGGTACAGTACCTGGTACTTTTTTCAGTACCACCTCAGCCAAGGTTCCAAGCAAGCCGTACTGTTACTAAAATGTGACGTGTAAACCCTGCTGATCACTGATTGGCCGGAGAAAATCGTCACTGCCTGCTTCATCTGAACTTCTTTTTTTCTTGCGTCATTTGATCTTGTGGTGGCACGAGACACAACAGACCCGCTAGATTTTAAATCAGCACAGCCAGCAAAAGATCGAATGCAACTGTTTTGAATGAGTGCACCTTTCTTTTAACAACCAAAAATGGCTGTTTCGTTGTCTGTTGAGGAAGAACAGACTGTCCTCTCATTGATAGCCGAGGAGCGGATCCAGCGAGAGCTTGATGAAGCGACGCGGAATTAAAAGTTTTTCAGGAGTCACGGCAGTAGAGGCGGCGCAACTATAACAACACGTGAATAATCCCGCCCACTCTAAAGCGGTACTAAACTGCAGTGGAAACGCAAACCAAGCCGAACTGAGCCGTTCCGTGCTGTTCTGAACCGTGCCGAGCTGAAGTCGTACCACACAGTGTAAAAGCACCATAAGTCAAGTTTGACAGAGCAGAGCAATGATTTTATGGTGAACCAGACAGAACTACAGGTGCATCTCAATAAATTAGAATGTCGTGGAAAAGTTCATTTGTTTCAGTAATTCAACTCAAATTGTGAAACTCGTGTATTAAATAAATTCAATGCACACAGACTGAAGTAGTTTAAGTCTTTGGTTCTTTTAATTGTGATGATTTAGGCTCACATTTAACAAAAACCCACCAATTCACTATCTCAACAAATTAGAATACTTCAGAAGACCAATAAAAAAAAACATTTTTAGTGAATTGTTGGCCTTCTGGAAAGTTACTGTATATGTACTCAATACTTGGTAGGGGCTCCTTTTGCTTTAATTACTGCCTCAATTCGGCGTGGCATGGAGGTGATCAGTTTGTGGCACTGCTGAGGTGGTATGGAAGCCCAGGTTTCTTTGACAGTGGCCTTCAGCTCATCTGCATTGTTGGGTCTGGTGTCTTTCATCTTCCTCTTGACAATACCCCATAGATTCTCTATGGGGTTCAGGCCAGGCGAGTTTGCTGGCCAATCAAGCACAGTAACACCATGGTCATTGAACCAGCTTTTGGTACCTTTGGCAGTGTGGGCAGGTGCTGCTGGAAAATGAAATCTGCATCTCCATAAAGCTTGTCAGCAGAAGGAAGCATGAAGTGCTCTAAAATTTCCTGGTAGATGGCTGCGTTGACTGTGGACTTCAGAAAACACAGTGGACCAACACCAGCAGATGACATGGCAGCCCAAATCATCACTGACTGTGGAAACTTCACACTGGACTTCAAGCAACATGGATTCTGTGCCTCTCCACTCTTCCTCCAGACTCTGGGTCCTTGTTTCCAAATGAAATGCAAAATTTACTTTCATCTGAAAAGAGGACTTTGGACCACTGATCAACAGGCCAGTTCTTTTTCTCCACAGCCCAGGTAAGACGCTTCTGACGTTGTCTCTGGTTCAGAAGTGGCTTGGTAGCCCTTTTCCTGAAGACGTCTGAGCGTGGTGACTCTTGATGCACTGACTCCAGCTTCAGTTCACTCCTTGTGAAGCTCTCACAAGTGTTTGAATCAGCTTTGACAGTATTCTCAAGCTTGCAGTCATCCCTGTTGCTTGTGCACCTTTTCCTACCCAAATTCTTCCTTCCAGTCAACTTTGCATTTAATATGCTTTGATACAGCACTCTGTAAACAGCCACACCTTTCAGTAATGACCCTCTGTGACTTACCCTCTTTGTGGAGGGTGTCAATGTTCGTCTTCTGGATCATTGCCAAGTCAGCAGTCTTCTCCATTATTGTGGTTTCAAAGAACAAGAGATACCCGGAATTTATACTGTAGGGATGGTCATTAATTGAAACTCAAATGTAAATATTCTAATATTTTGAGATACTGATCTTTGACTTTCATGAGCTGTAAGCTCTAATCATCAAAATTAAAACAAAAAACCTTTTGAAATGTTTTACTTTACATGCAATGAATCTAAAATATATGAAAGTTTCACTTTTTGAAATAACTTGCAAGAAAAAATGAACTTTTTCACGACATTCGAATGTATTGAGATGCACCTGTATTAAAAAAAATCCTCAAAATAAAATACTACAATAATATGAGCGCCTGGATTTCATGAGGCTGTTAATCGTGTGTTATGTGGTGAAATGAACAACGGAGAGTCACTGGCAAATACACTTTGTTTTTCATTGCTGCTGGATGGGTTTCTTTTAATCAAAAAAGAGCCATGGTTTATTAATAATCTATTTCATCACTGTTCTTCCGGAGCATTTATGCCTCTGTGTCAGGTAAGATATTTACTTGGTAGAAACCAATCCTCTGGGTGGAAAAGTTTGGCGGTTTTGTGGCAAGTACTTAAACTTCACTGTAATGTCAAATAGAATTGAAGATCAGATAGAATTAAAGTGTATGTTTATGCGATATTTGGAATCATGACCACAAAACTGTCACAGCTTCTTTAGCAGTTTGTAATGCTGCCACATCATGGCTAGAAATGAATATTTCCTTTAATTTGCATTATAGAGTCAAAGTCAATTTCAAGTAAAGTTTGTTCACTCTGCCATATTTGCAAAGTCTCTGAGCTAATATTTCAGACATCCAAGGCTAACTGCATCTGAAATCGCACACGGAGTAGGAACTTTTAATTTGAATTAGCTTAGCGACTGTTAAAAAAAGTATGTTCTCTTTTAAAATGAATATGGATAGTATGAATGAAATTTGGATGTACTACATCTGCAATGTTGTTACTGTCATGTGACCTACCAGAGTCGGTTGTCACTTCAAATCCATTCATAAATCCGCTCCGGTGGCCTCATGGGACAGTGAAGTTTCTCTCTAATGCACACTTCAGAATCTTGGTGGAAGTGGACATTAATCCGGGTACTTTTGCCTGCTGTTTTTCAAATACACTGGCTGCATCTGAAATGGCATGCTTCCCTATACTACGTGAAAATGAGACAAAACAATGTCCGAATTAAAAAAAAAGAATAGGCAAAAAATACCCTAATGACCAATTACTTCGGGCGAGATTCTTTAGTGTCACATATGCCACATTTGATTGCATTTTGCTGTTTAATAACGACCCATTCACCGTCATAATTTGAATTTATTATTATTATTTTATCCATAGAAAAACCATTAAACACATCAGTTTGTTTCAAAAACTTAATCGTGTCTTTCGGGCTGTGCAAGCTGACGATGTACACTGAAATAAAATGTGCATTTTTCTTTATTAATGAGAAAAGCAAGTGCAGATAGAATATCTACTGTGTGTTACTAGACAGATTAGCAGTTCTCTCACTGTACTGCAGGAGGCGCTGTGACGATCTTAGTTCTCCGGTAAAACCACTGAAGAAAGAAAGACGGTTGGAGCTCAGTCTCGGTACGTGTTTAACTGTTTATGTGATTGTTGATTTGCTGTGTTTAGTGTGTTAATGAGCTTAAATGAAGCGTTCATTATCCAAATCTGGTTTAGGAAGATTAACCTATAGATTTTACTACAGTAACCATAGTTTAGCTTGGCAGGTATTTGTAATAAAACCACATTAGGCTAAGCACACATG
Source organism: Aspiorhynchus laticeps (assembly GCA_023376895.1). NCBI lineage: Eukaryota > Metazoa > Chordata > Actinopteri > Cypriniformes > Cyprinidae > Aspiorhynchus > Aspiorhynchus laticeps. Next base: position 138,442 of record JALXFT010003290.1, read on the forward strand.
TACCATTGTTTTACTTGTGCTTAGCCTAATGTAGAAGTGTCCAGCAGACTACAATAGTTATATGGTTATTATAACTAATTATTGTAGTATGCTGGGCACTTTTGAAGGATGCCTAAAATCGGTTAAATATCACAGTTTATTAAATGCAGTGTTGGATATTAATAAAATGTTATATAGCTGATACTCAACAATGAAGTCTAAACAAATATATTTATATCTGGCATTAATGTTTCTGAATATTCTTGATAAGTACATTTTCTTTGTTCAGTTCTGTGTAGTTCTGCTCTGATTTTTAGTTTGATCAGTTCATTCTATATTGTATATTATAATCTATTATTATTATTATTATTATATTAATCCTGATGTGTTTGTGTTCAGATGTTGATCATGAAAGCGCAGGTGGATGTGGTCTGCTGTAAATCAGTAGGAACTGATCTGTCCATGCTGGATATTGAGGATTTCATCACAGAAATCTGTCGGCTGAAGAAAGAGGTGTCTTCACTGGAGGCAAAGCTGAGAGAAAGAGGAGACAAACTGAACAGAGAGGTTTGTGCAGATCTTCATTTCATCCTTCACGTCAATCACTGTCAGTTTGGCCAGTAAAAATGTGTATAGCTTCTATTAAAGGAATAGTTCACCCAAAAAAAAAGAATATTCTGTCAATAATTATTGATCCTTATGTCATTCCAAACCCGTAAAATCTTCATTCATAAATTAACAAATTAAGATATTTTTGATGAAATCTGAGAGCTTTCTGACCCTCCATAGAAAGAAACGTTCCCAGGCTCAGAAACGTAGGAAGGACATTGTTAAAACCGTCCATGTGCCATCAGTGGTTCAATCGTAATTTTATGAAGCTACGAGAATACTTTTTGTGCACAAAGACAACAAAAAGAAGGCAGGGGTTATAAAGGTGACTTTGATATTATTTTCATCTAAAGCACTAGACGGCACAAAAACGTGGCGTAACACTTTCCAAAAGCCCCCTCTTGCCACCTCATACATTTATAAGATATTTAAACAAAATAAACAACTTGAATGATTTATTTTCACACAAAATCTGTTGCTCCATTAATGTTCAATACAATGTATATATTTTTTCTGCAATTATACATTATAGGCGCAGTGAATAGCACATTTTTTCTTAAGGTGGGCCCTTTGTACCCTATATTTTCTTAGCTATAGATGCTATTTACACTAAGTGCAAATAGTAGTATTTTTAGCGATATGCTATTTACACTGTGCAAATAGCTATATATTTTATTCACACTATGTTTAAATAGCAGGATTTTCTGCTATTTAAACTACTTATTGCAAATAGTGGCAATTATCTGCACCTCAGTATTGTAGTACATTATAAAACAGTATGCAGTAATTACGTACTGAGTGTAAATTATAATTTTAATTCAAATTATTAAATGGATGCCACCTTATTGGGAAAATATAAGCCCTCCCTACCCTAACCCTACCCCATACTTTATTTTCAACTTTTCGATTCCTTAATTTTTATTGAAAACAAATGCCTTTCCGATGTGATATGAGATTTGAAAAGGGAGAAATAAAAGGCTATTTTATTCACTTAAACATCGTATGAAGTGATTATTTTCTTATTAATGCAAATGATGCCAATGTATTTTTCGACGAGTCGCTATGTAAGCAATAATGTTAAAGGGGTGGTTGATTGTGATTTCACTTTTTTAACATTAGTTAGTGTGTAATGTTGCTGTTTGAGCATAAACAATCTGCAGAGTTGCGGCGCTGAAAGTTCAATGCAAACGGAGATATCGTCTTTTAAAATCTGGCAGTTTAATGCCTACAAAACGACTGGTAAGGGACTACAACGAGTTATTCCGGGTCTGTTACATCACAAACCCAGATAAACCCCGCCCCGAACACGCAGCAAAGGGGCGAGGCCATGCTGCGCTGCTTTAGAGAAGAGGAAGAGAAAACTAGGTGCACGTAAAAATCTATTCATATGAATCACGATTCTGTCTTCTAACGATTCTAATGGATTCTCAAGTTTCAAAATCATTAAAGCAGCAGTTCTTAATACTGTTACTCTGTCGCCCTGCTCTGCATCTCTCTCTCTCTCTCTCTCTCTCTCTCATTCAGATCTTCAAATAAGCTCCAACAAACTGTTCCAATTATAGACTTATTTTCACACAGTAATGAGAAGCATTATAAATGGACGCCGTGCGGTTGCTGTGCTGTATTAAAGCTTTAATCAGGATAAAACCGTATATTAAAAGCTAACAGAAGCAGTAGCACTTACAAATAGTAGCGTATTTAAAGTATGAGACAACAACCACCAAACATACCATTAAGAGCCGTGCTTGCACAGGTTCTGCACGATCCTCTTCACTAATATCTCTGGGTCTCAATCGGGCTCAAATTGATAAGCATTATAGACAAGGCCACTGTTTACAATTCAACCGTGCGCATGCTGAGAGAGGCGGGACGTTCAGACGTTTAGCCAATCACAACACACTACAGCTAACCAATCTCAGCCCATCGAGGAGTTTCATAAACCAGGAAACAAATCGAGGCGTTTGTCAGAGAAGGGACAGAGAGGTGTGGAATAAAGGTAAATTATGTGAAAAATAATGCGTTTTAAAAAAAAAATAAGCATGAACACATGCTAGACTGCACCCCATAAACACAATCAAGCCTAGAAAAAAAACAATCAACCACCTTTAACTGCTTGATGGAAAGGGTTGCCAGGTTTTCAAATCCTTCCCAATTGCTACTCAAAACTAGCCGAAACTAACCGTGTTTCGTTCCGGGGGCTAAAATACACATTATTTGGGTCCTTCAACCCGCGGACATGAAAAACAACCCGCGGCAACAGTGATAAAGTAGTCCAATTACACAGGAAAACCACGGACTTGGCAACACTGTGACGGATAGTAATGTCTACAACGGATGCGACCGCTGTCGCAGTGCAACCACAACAGCTTGAAATTGTCTAATTTGGCTCGGTCTCCATGCTGAACTAATAGTAGTAAGTCTTTCCTCTGTATACATACCTTTACAAGTACAATTGTAGCTGTATTTGTGTCCCCTTCAAAAAATTGCTCTCGAGAAATTTTATATTTATTGTCCCCCCCAAATGTTAGACGAAATGTACACCCCTGCACTGGAGCTGTAGTTAAAAATGATCATCTTTTGTAGGCTTGACTAGCCCAATCACACATTGGTGGGTGGAGTTGGTGTAAATAGCCTCTGCCAGCAAGGCGGGCTATTTGCACTTAGTGTAAATAGACACTCCTCAAAAATCCAGCAATTTCGTCTCTTCCATGTCAGTCGTCGACGCGTCCATGAGAGTACCATGACACATGCGTGTGATGCTGCTGATGCGCTGCAACTTGTTTACAAGATGAGGAAGACGCATGCTGTATGCAAGCTATTGAATTTTGCATTGATTGTGCTTTATGTCTTGGTGAAGACTTTAAAATGGTGCTAAAGTCCGAATCAGAATGAGCTTTATTGGCCAGGTATGTTTACACATACGAGGAATTTGTTATAGTGACAGAAGCTCCACAGTGCAACAGAATGACAGCAACAGGACAGGACACAGATAATAAAATAATAATATACAAATAGGCAATGTACAAAATGGCAAAAACACAATATATAATATAGACAATTATGTGTGTACAGGTTCGATATGTGCAAAATTAAAATAAAAAAAAAAGTATGTGTGGTGAATAAATAATGTATAATAGTGTTGTGTGTAACACGTTTAATGTGAAGTGTTCATGAGATGGATTGCTTGGGTGAAGAAACTGTTCCTGTGTCTGGTCGTTCTGGTGCTCAGAGCTCTGTAGCGTCGACCAGACGGCAGCAGTTCAAAGAAGGAGTGTGCTGGATGTGAGGGGTCCAGAGTGATGTTGCCAACCCTTTTGCTCACTCTGGATAAGTACAGTTCTTGGAGAGTGGGGAGGGTTGTACCAATGATTTGCTCAGCAGTCCGGACTACCCTCCATAGTCTTCTGAGGTTAGATTTAGTAGCTGAGCTGAACCAGACAGTTATTGACGTGCAGAGGACGGATTCAATGATGGCAGAGTAGAACTGTTTCAGTAAGTCCTGTGGCAGGTTAAACTTCCTCAGCTGGCGAAGGAAGTACAACCTCTGCTGGGCCTTTTTCACAATGGACTCAATGTGATTGTCTCACTTCAGGTCCTGAGAAATTGTGGTGCCCAGGAACCTGAATGACTCCACTGCAGTCACAGTGCTGTTCATGATGGTGAGTGGGGGAGAGCAGGGGGGGTTCTCCTGAAGTCCACTATCATCTCCACGGTTTTGAGCGTGTTCAGCTCCAGGTTAAGTCTGCACCAGACAACCAGCTCCTTAACCTCCTGTCTGTAAGCAGACTCGTCACCGTCCTGGATGAGGCGGATCAGTGTGGTGTCGTCTGCAAACTTCAGGAGCTTGACAGAGGGGTCTTTAGTATGCAATCGTTCATGTAGAGAGAGAAGAGCAGTGGGGAGAGAACACAGCCCTGAGGAGCTCCAGTGCTGATCGTACGAGTGCTGGATGAGAATTTTCAAAGTGTGCATTTCTCGGATGCCTGAATCATGAGAAACCAGTGAGAGTACGTAAAAGTGCATTACCAACAACAACAGATGAGAGACTTACCTTTCACACTTAGTATATAAATGATTCAGAGCGAGTAAACAATTCAGAGTGACTGAAGCTATGGCTGCTGGCTGTTGAGTGGGATGTTGATTTACTGCTTCGATACGTCAAGCAAATGAGGTTGTGCAGTGAACATTTTTCACTAGACGACTTATGGTATAGACGAAAGATATGACGATTTCTGAAATTTACAAAACACAGAGGTATGTGTGGAAGCAGCATGGGGAGATCGTTGAAGGTGTTCAGTCGCTCTGAATCATCAGCTCCTGCGTCAGCAGAATCACCCATTTGAACAAGAGAATTGCAGAATAAATTCATTATTTTTGTTGTTTTAGCTCAGCAAAAAGTATTCTCATAGCTTTGTAGTAGTTACGGTTCAACCACTGATACCACATGGACTGTTTAACTGATGTCCTTACTACGTTGTTGGGCCTGGGAAAATTTCAGTTGCATTGCTGTCTATGCAGGCTCAGAAAGCTCATGGATTTCATCAAAAATATCTTAATTTCTTTTCCAAACATTAATGAAGTTCTTACGGTTTTGGAACGACATGAGGGTGAGTGAGTAATCTCATTCTTGGGTGAACTATCCCTTTACGGTTCAAAGTTGATTCATGAGTGTCAGATTCAACTGATATATGATTCTGTATTGATAAGCTGATTGTGTTTGTCAGGATGTGGAGAAGGGTTCAGTGCGTGTGGCTGATGGGACAGAAGCTCAGGATTCAGTCTGGAGCGTCAGAGATCACAGATACAGAGACACACAGGACTCAGAGCTCAGCCTCACTTTACTCTGTTATACTGACGCTCAGGATCATGAATCCACTGATCAAACCTCTGACTGTAACGCTGGAGAACAGCAGATGCTGCAGACGCCGCTGAAGATGTGCTCCGTCAAACTGGTGGACTGCAGGAACCTGATAGAGAGCAGAGAAGAAAACCACCGCAGAGCAACAACAACAGAGTCATGAGGAAGAGAAGGATGATTATGATGATGAGAATAATGATGATTATGATGAGAATGATGATGATGAAGATTTCATTCCTCCAGGTTTGTTTCTTCCTTTTATGACATTGAATGTGAGTCTCTTCAGAATGGTCTGATCAGGTTTGAGAGAAGATTTTCTGAGATTTTTGGGAACATAATGGGAAATGATAGTATTTTTATTATTTTTCCTCTCTGTTGAGACTTTGATCTAGAATGTGTTTAAGTGTTACAGATTTTCTGTGACTGTGAGTAAGGCTCCACGATTTGACCAAAAATCAAATTTCAATTATTTTTGTCATGATAAAATCATAGTTAAATTATAAAGTCATGAAAGAAATACATTTTGATTGCAATAATGCTATTATACTGCAAAATTGCATTATAAATATAGTGAAATGGGTGGTGAATGTTGCATTTCCAAACTCAATTTATCAATCTGTCTATGCGTGAGTTTATTTAATTAACTTGCAGAGATTCACACAAACACTTTTCAAGTATATTTTAAAACCAGAATTTTATCCAGAATTTATAACCATTTTGTTCATTTCAGATGACAAAGGCTGTTCATCTTCTGATGGAGAAACAGCCTTAACATCAAATGAGAAGCTGACAGTCAAACGTTTTTCTTGTGCCACCTGTGGAAAAACATTGAGTTCACAGGGTCATTTAGCGAGACATGAGAGAAAACACACAGAACAGAAAGACTTCACCTGCACGATGTGCAACATCAGCTTTCCTACCGCAGAAGAGAGGAGACTTCATTCAAAAGAGCACAGCGGGAAGAAGGAGTTTAGCTGTGAACAGTGCGGGAAGGTTTTATTCACCACTGCTCAGAATATGAAAATTCATATAAAGACACACAATGAAAAGTCTTTCCACTGCAGTGAATGTGACAAGTATTTCAGCACCAAAGGAAATCTTGATGCTCATAAGCGAATCCACACTGGAGAAAGACCATACAAGTGCCCTCACTGTGAGAAGAGCTATAACCACGGATCACATCTGAAGAAACATGTGCGTGTTCACACCAAGGAGAGGCCGTACCAGTGCAGTGAATGTGGAAAAACCTTCACAGATTCAGGCCTTCTAAAGTCACACCAGAAAATCCACTCTGATGAGAAACCGTTTCAGTGCAAACACTGCGACAAACGATTCCGTCACAAATCCTACCTGACTTGTCACGAGAGGACTCACACCGGAGAGAAACCATATCTGTGCTCCTACTGCGGGAAGAGCTTTACTAATCCAGCTCATTTTGGAATTCATAAGAGAGTCCACACTGGAGAAAAACCATATCACTGCAGCGTCTGTGGGAAGAATTTCAAGCAACACACTAACTTAGTAGTGCATCAGAGGATTCATAGCAGAGAAAGACCTTTCAAATGTTCTCAATGTGACAAGACGTTTGCTCGATCAGACGTCCTGAAGGTCCATCAGCGAGTTCATACAGGAGAGAAACCTTACTCCTGCTCCATCTGCGGCGAGAGATTCGCTTATTTAGGTAGTTTTCAGACCCACCAGAACAAACACGCCAAAGAACAAACTGCTCCAGAATCATCAGAGTGACTTTCATCAGTCAATCTGGGAAAAAACTGAAACTGTACATTGTGCTTCTTGCTGCCAGTAGGGGGCAGTGAGCTTTCATGTGTTGGATTGAACCGAACACTGTATATAAAGTCATGTTTGACAGAGTAGAGCAGACCTGGGCATTATACGGCCCCCGGGCCACATCCGGCCCTCTGGCAATCCTTGAACGGCCCCACATGAGGTAATTCGTGAATCGTGAATTAAAAGGCAATCGCAAATAAGCCTAGGTGTAATTACGCAATACAACCGCACTGCTTTGATTTTCAAGGCAACAGCTTTGTTTCCTGATAATGAAACGACTTAAAATCAGTTCGAAACTGATTTTATTTCAGTAAACTCATAAAAACAACAAAACGTTGCTTTTGTAAAATAATGAACGCAGGACGCGCTTTCTGGCATCTCTCTCAGAAAAACGAACCGAAACTCAGCGTACGGCTGCCTCACAGACATGTGAAATAGGCTATATCTATAGAAAGTTTAAAATGTCTACTTTTAAAGGAAAACAAATATTTCCTGATTATTGTAATCTGTGTGAAGGTTGCATTTCTCTCTAAAGGCGCGTCCAGTACTCTGGAGATGAGAGTGCTTGGTGGCAACCTTTATACGTGTGCTTCAGTGCGGAATTGAAGCTCATTGGATTATTAGCTTTAATATAAACATGCGATTAGTTAATAATGACTTAAATGAACGACTAGTTAAGTTGTTGGGGGCAGCCCTATTAAATACCAGCTAGACGTGTCTGTTAGCTACGCGTTTCCATTGTTGGATAAATTCTGCTTTCAGAACGGTCACGTCTGTAACAGAGAGATGTCCATCCGTAACATTGATTTTTCCTCTGAAACACAAAAACAAATTTATTTAAATATAAAAATAGCCTATGTAGGCTATATTTTATGTTGTGAATAGCCAACCCTTTCCATCCGGCAGATATTGTTGCTTCTGGGCTGTGCATTATAAATCACAGAAAGTCTACAAATAGGCCTACGTTGTCTCCCAAAAACTCGGGTCTTTTTTTGACGCATGTGTATCCTATTTTCCTCATCGTTTATAGACTGATATTTTACTGATGTCTGGACTCTATTTTCAGCGGTTTAGAAAAATATAAAGAGATGGTCCAATATAGCTATTGGTAATGAATGCATCTAATGTGTTTCAGGTTTTGACTGCTAATGTCACGTCCATAATCTTTGAAATACTTGATTTTTTTTGTTCAAAATTGTGATGGTAGTTTAAACTGCAAAAAAATGCTCATTTTCAAAACTGTTTTTGTGAATGTTCATCAGCTACTGGTATAATTATGTGCTCCACATTTTCATTGTTTGACTGTAATGTTTCATTTATAGAGAGATATAAAATATATTGGGCAGAACTTAGTTAAGTGTATTGGCCTTTTTCACAGTTCGCGTTCGAAAACCGGAAACTTTGAGTAGTTGTGTAAAATAACTTCCGTAGCCTGTATGAATGGCAATGCCCGTAGCACGGGGTTGTTGTGATTTATTAATGAACAATTCATTATGTGATGTTTCATTAAAACATATTAACCACAGTTTTCAATCATTAATCGGGTATGACGAAACAAGGAAAAATGTTATGATATTCCGACGCATATTTCATGATTTAAATGGGAGCGCATAGGCGTATGTATGCACATACTTCAGAGACAGACCAGCTATTTACTTAAAAATTGCAAGAATAGCATACAAACAACATACCACATTAAAGAGCAATAAAATCGGCGTTCAACAAGTATTTATTATGATAACAGTACATTGCGCAATAATTAATCAAATTAATTAATTCATTAATAAAAAATAAAATTAAACCACTGTATAGTCCGAGTTTTTCTCCAGCAATAACATAAGCAGCCGTGGGCAGATTCTCAGTTAAAAGAATCTATTTAACAGATGATACCCTACCATATGTGTGATCTTCCATTTTAACACAAAACATAGCCGTTTGTCCCGACAGTCATGAGATAACTGATGAGAATCTGCCCGCGGCTGCTCACGTTACTGCTGGAGAAATACTCGGACTGTTTTAATTTTATTCTTAATGCTATTGGTTTTATTATTGTGCAGTGTTTATTATGGTTCTTCTCCAATCTTATCTACATAATGCTATTCAATCACTGTGCTCAAACCCGGAGGATATATCACGTTTAAGATGGTAAAACCAGTTATTTTTTAATAACTGGGATGAAAAATATTAATATATTTGAACAACTCCAATTTGATCTAATACGTGATGATTGTAGCCTATCGGAAAGTAACGTAAGTGCACCAAAGCAATATTACTGTTTAATTTGTACAGTCTTTAGTCATGGTTAATGTTTTATAAGATGTATAAGCTTGTCCGATTTTATTGCTCTTTAATGTGGTATGGTATTCTTGCAATTTTTAAGTAAATAGCTGGTCTGTCTCTGAAGTATGTGCATACATAAGCCTATGCGCTCCCATCGTGTTCCTGTGGCTCAGTGGTAGAGCATTGCGTTAGCAGCGCAAAAGGTTGTGGGTTCGATTCCCAGGGAACACACATAGTCATAAAACATGTATAGCCTGAATGCAATGTAAGTCGCTTTGGATAAAAGCGTCTGCTAAATGCATAAATGTAAATGTAAATTTAAATCATGAAATATGCGTCGGAATATCATAACATGTTTCCTCGTTTCGTCATACCCGATTAATTATTGAAAACTGTGGTTAGTATGTTTTAATGAAACATCTATAATGAATTGTTCATTAATAAATCAACTGCCCAAATTTCTCATGTGGCCCCTTGGGAAAATGAATTGCCCACCCCTGGAGTAGAGCAATGGTTTTGTTAAATCAGACAGAACTATCAAAAATTCTCAAAATAATATACTACAATAATATGAGCACCTGGATTTCATAAGGCTGTTATTCATGTTTTATGTGCTGAAATGGCGTAAAGAATGAGAGTCACTGACTATTGCACTCTGTTTTTTCATTGCTGGGAGGGATTCATTTAATCAAGAAAGAGCCTTAATTGTCCATTTCATCACTTCCAGAGCATTTATGCTGCCAAGGTAAGTTAGTAAAGTAAGTTATTTACTGGATAGATTTAAAAAATTGTTTTGTGGCAGCTACTTTAACTTCACTGTAATGTGAGAGAATCAAAGCATATGTTTATGGGATATTTGGAGTATTGACCTCATGTGAACACAAACACTGTCACAGCTTCTTTTAGCAGTATTTTAATATTGCCACATGGCTAAAAATGACTGTTGTTTGCTTTACCTTGCATTGCAGAGTCAAAGTCCATTTCAAGGAAGGTTTGTTTACCCCGCCATCTTTGCAAAGTCTCCAAAGTCAGCACCTAGAAGAGTCTGCATAACACACTACTTCCCCTCGGGGAAAACTAGTAAAAAAAAAAAAAAAAACTAGTAATGCCCCTCCCAGTCTCTAGCCCTCTCAAAAGAACCCCACTATTGCAATACATTTAGCCAATACACTGCACCCCTTTCCCCCAGTCCACAAAGTCTGAAAATCTTCTTGGGGGATGATGCTCTCGGGGTACCTCCTAGAACGAGGGGACTCTGACATGCACTCAGACCCAGCAAGCTCCTCACCAGGGTTTTCCATCTTTATTGTGGATGGCTGTAACTCAGGCATTTCAGCCCCTGAGGGCTCTGGTAGAGAGACGGTGTAGCCATCTGACTCAGGACTTGATGGGCCCTCTGACGGTACCATCAATGATGACCCTAGGAATCCACTTAGAATCCCTGATGTAACTTCTCATGCACGATTATAATGAAAGAGTTTTTGCTTTCGAAATTCTATGGATATTTATCATGTCTGTGAGGCATGTATTCACTGACTTTCGGTTCATTTTTGTGAAGCGCTCCTGTTCAAGACGAGACAGCGCATTTATTTTATATAAAGTTGTGTTGATATTGTGAGTGCACACAAATAAAAGTATACTCTTTACAGTTCTGAATGATGTATTACTCTTACCTTTATGAGCAAAAATTACTGTGTAAGTTGTTTCCATTGGAAAAAAATGCAATTGATTGCGCTGGTGCCTCCATGTGCTTTAGCTTCCACTCTCCACACAAACTAGATGCAGCGCACATTTATCTAGGTTTAACGTTTAAACATTGTTATATGCTTGAACTGTTTTAGCATATCTATAGATTTTATTTTAGGCAAGTCGTGATGATTTGAGAAGGATAAATTGATCAAACATGGCTATGATCAGCTCACTGTCTGCCGCTGGCCGCTTGGTCGTTACTTTAAGAAAGAAAAAACGTATTTAACAAACAAAAAATGCTCCAAACGGTTTTCTAAATTAACTTTATAAAAAACCAAAACGAAATGTTATCACTTTGCCATTACATTCAAAACTGAACAATTTTAATAGCTGAAACAGAATAATGATTTGGGAGAAGGGGGAAAAAAGACGGGCTCTGGTCTGACTCGGGCTGGTAGTTCTGTTAAGCTGTCGGACCGGGCTAGAGCCTGAGCGTCTCGGGCCAGGGCCTAAATTTGAGGCCCGTGTGCAGGGCTCTGCCGGGAACGCAATCGCGATTCTACCGGCATGTGATCTGTATATATAACAGATTAATTATGGGCTGCTTTTGGTGCTTGACACATTTTTTTTATTGGTTATTTTGCGTTTCAAGAATAAGGTCCAAGGTAAGAATATGCTAAATGTAAAATGTTTTTTTCTCTCTCTCTATTTTACAACATTACAATAGTGAAATGTTGAGGATTGTGGCTGTGACTGGATGATGCAGGTGATCATCATTCAGCACTGCTGCTGTTGTATCGGTCAGTGGTTAGCAGTCATGAAACGGGACACATAAATTAAGGCCAAAACACGGGACGTCCCGGCTATACGGGACGGTTGGCGAACAATGAGCTTGGCAAATAAGTGCAGAAATAACAGCAAAAAATAAATTCTGTTTGCGTGGTCACTCGCCATTGCAGTTTAATAAAGTCCCATTCGCAGTCATAATTTGAATGAATTACATTTTTATTTTAGCGTAGAACAACTATTAAACATATTTTATGTTTCAAAAACGTAATCGTGTCTTTTGGGCTGTGCAAGCTGACGGTGTACACTGAAATTAAATGTGTATTTTTTGATAATGAAAATATATATTTTTTTTATTTGTATTTGTTCCAAATTCAAAATTGCTAACCCGCAGTTAAGAACTGCTGACTAGAGAGACACTTCTCTCACTGTACTGTAGGAGGCGCTGTGACCATCTTAGTTCTCCGGTAAAACCACTGAAGAAAGAAAGACGGTTGGAGCTCAGTCTCGGTACGTGTTTAACTGTTTATGTGATTGTTGATTTGCTGTGTTTAGTGTGTTAATGAGCTTAAATGAAGAGTTTGTTCGCCAAATCTGATTTAATTAACCCATAGGTTTGCTACAAATAACCATAGTTTAACTTAGCAGGTATTTGTAATAAAACCACATTAGGCTAAGCACACATGTACCATTGTTTTACTTGTGCTTAGCCTAATGTAGAAGTGTCCAGCAGACTACAATAGTTATATGGTTATTATAACTAATTATTGTAGTATGTTGGGCACTTTTGAAGGATGCCTTAAATCGGTTAAATCTCAGTTTATTAAATGCAGTGTTGGATATTAATAAAATGTTATATAGCTGATACTCAACAATGAAGTCTAAACAAATATATTTATATCTGGCTTTAATATTTCTGAATATTCTCCAGAAGTTAATTTCTTTATTCAGTTCTGTGTAGTTCTGCTCTGATTTTTAGTTTGATCAGTTCATTATTAATCTTGTAATTATCCTGATGTGTTTGTGTTCAGATGTTGATCATGAAAGCGCAGGTGGATGTGGTCTGCTGTAAATCAGTAGGAACTGATCTGTCCATGCTGGATATTGAGGATTTCATCACAGAAATCTGTCGGCTGAAGAAAGAGGTGTCTTCACTGGAGGCAAAGCTGAGAGAAAGAGGAGACAAACTGAACAGAGAGGTTTGAGCAGCTCTCCATTTCAGCCTTCACGTCAATCACTGTCAGTTTGTCCAGTAAAAATGTGTATAGCTTCTATTAAAGGGATAGTTCACCCAAAATTACTGATCCTCATGTCGTTCCAAACCCATAAAACCTTCATTCATAAATTAACAAATTAAGATATTTTTGATGAAATCGGCTCTGCTCTTTCTGACCCTCCATAGAAAGTGTTCCCAGGCTCAGAAACGTAGGAAGGACATTGTTAAAACCGTCCATGTGCCATCAGGGGTTCAACTGTAAATTTATGAAGCTACGAGAATACTTTGTGCACAAAGACAACAAAAAGAAGGCAGGGGTTATTTCCACTAAGTGTATATAGTAGGGTACGACGGGGCTAAAGGTGACTTCGATATTATTTTCATCTAAAGCACTAGACGGCACAAAAACGTGGCGTAGCACTTTCCAAAACATCCGCTTTTCAAGATGCATGTGTATATTTGGCTGATCTTTGACGCGATCGCGTGCAGCAGCACAAAGCTTATTCTGTGCTTACTTGATCTAATATTTTTTTTTTTTTTTAAATGTTGTAGATTTAAGTAGCTAATGAGAATTGCTAAAAATTAATACATATATTTTGAGACAAAGGTCTTCTTTGTGATTTTCAGTTTTGTTTAAGATAATTAAAGCAACAGTTTTTAAATAACGAAAGAATAAGTAAAAGTATGGTATTTGGGGTAAAAAGCGCCCCTGCTGTTGGGGCTAAAGGCACATAATTAACATGATTGATTAATAGATGGCTGACTTTTCCATTTGTTGACATGACATGGTTAGATTCAGAAAGTAAATATCATATGTTGGGTGTCCATATTAGAGATAATCAGCATGTTTAGAATGAAACCATCTTATTTAAAACATGATATTAATCAAATCATATAATAAAATATAATTTGTTGTTACTACTGTAGATATATATTCAATTATTGTTGGATCTCCTTCAATACATTCAGAATCTTTACTTATTAAAATGATTTTGTTTCTGTATTTTAAAATATATTTTTTATATTAACATTTCAATGACAGTATATTTATTGAACAACTATTAATTCTTTTATTTTTCAAAATAAGCAGAAAATAGTACAAACTTTGCTAAAGTGATTGTTTTGAACAAGTATTAACTTAGACATTATTTATAAAAAAAAAAAAAAGACATTATTTAAAAAAAATAAACATTGTTTTAGCTGAAGTATTTGTATGTGACGAGTCGGCTGCCTCCCCCTAATTATCAGCATCTCCCCGTCCCTTAATCGCCGCCCTTCACCAGGCTCCCGACGGGAGTGGGTGTGTGAGAGAGGAGGGGCGCTGAAACAGCCAGGTCTGGCGGCGTGTGATGAGGCACACACCTGAAGTGAATGGAGCCTCATCACCGCCGCTGTTATATGCCGAGTGCGCCTCTCCTCGGGAGACCGGTCTCTTCCCCGTGCATGTACGCTGGTGTCCTCGTGGGTCCAGGAAGGGAGCGTTGAGGGACGAGAACCGCACCCGCGAGACGGCTGACGGGCCAGGATGCCGGGCCATACCCCTGGAAGCGCCGCGGGCCAAAAGGAGGACAAAGCCGCTAGATGAAGCCGCCGCCCTTGCACCCCGGACACAAGAGGGGAGCGCGTGCGGCCGCCGGACTCCGCCCCTTACCTGGACCCTTCCTTCTCGAACACTGCCCCTCCTTCACGAACCACGCAGCACGACGAGGACACCAGATCCCCTGTTTTATTTTGGACACTTTAACCCCTTTGGACATTTTATTTTATTATTTCTGTTCAATAAAAGCCTCTCCAAGGCCTGACGCCACACCCACTGTGTCTGTCGTTTGCTCCTCCCGCCACAGTATCAATACTGTGTGCCCCGTGTGTGGGGTAAAAGCCCCCTCTTGCCACCATCAATTTATAAGATTTAAAAGGGAAAAATAAAAGATCGACAAAAGGCGGACTCAAACTTGTCAATCGCTTTACAATGGTCGCCACTGGAGCATAGGCGGAAATCCCGGGGAGGACAGGACATAATAAGTGTGTAAGTAGTAAAACAACACAAATGGGGTAAAAATGCGTTTTAAGTTTAGAATAATTTTAAGTCTCCCCTCCCTTGCCTCACAGTGCTTTGGTCCAAATGCCTGCTTTCCTCTTTTACATCACCTACACAAACACAAGTCCGGTGAGAGAGAACGAAGTCAATAGTTGTGAAACTCCAGTAAGTAAGGCTGTCAAGGCTATTTTATTCACTTAAACATCTGGGCCCGTATTTATCAAGCCTCTAAGAATTACTCTCAAGAACACTGCTAAGAATTGACTTAAGTGAAAAAAAATTCTTGGCTCAAAGCTGTGATTAAAAGTTAGTTATCAATCATCTCAGTCGTACTTTAAGCGAAGTGTAGGACTAAATCTTAAGTGTCAGACTTAGAGATGATTCACGACACTTTGCTGTGCCACAAACGGGATTTTGGATGACGACATATGCATGGACCAATCACTGAATAGATTTCCTTAATTAAGCATATTCTCAGATAAATTCTCATAGAATGGTTAAATTCCTAATAAGAGTTTACATTCAACACACATTTGACAATAAAGAATTTTCAAGAGAATACATTATGGCAAGGAAACAAAGCGTCATCACAACTTAATTTAGGGTGCAGATAGACGATAATAAAGTGTATCGACGATAGTCAAAGATATCGCCTGTTTCTGATGCCTTTGACGACAGCGAGACTATTATTATTATTATTATTATCTGTCAAAAATAGACTAGGTGCCTATCTTTAGTGATGCAGCGCGGAGAGCGGCTTCAGAAACTTGCCACGGCGCAGCTGATCAGCTCCGGTGGCTGTGGAGCTGTAACGCGCCGCAGACGCGTGCCGTGTAAATAAGGGGTAAGAGATTTATTCATCATACAGTGTAGATCGCATATAATACTCGCGCTAGACTAAGTCAGTTATGATGTTGTTTGGTAATGTAAATGTTCTTTGCTCATTTTGAATAACTGAGGAAATGTAACTTGTTTCATTAACTGCTCATCGCCAAACATTTCAAATACATTCCTCCTCTCCTGAAAGACTCGCGCACGTCTCTGTCTCTTCAGCGCCATCACAAGCCCCTGCTGGCAACTCCTAACCACTTGAGAGACCTCTCCAGCTGTCTTAAATAACTGGGAGAGTAAGAGTGATTCTTAGCTTTAAGAAATTTGATAACTTGCTTTTATACTTAAGTTTGAAAGTAGGAAATTTCATGAATTCTCAGCACTTAAGACTAAAATGGCACTTTGAGAAGCTTGATAAATACGGGCCCAGATGAAGTGATTAATTTCTCTTTAATACAGATGATGCCAATGTATTTTTCGACAAGTCGCTATGTAAGCAATAATAACGTTAACTGCTTGACGGAAAGGGTTGCCAGGTTTTCACAACAAATCCTTCCCAAAATTTTCTATATATTTTCCCCCCCAACTGTTAGACAAAATGTGCGCCCCTGCACTGGAGCTGTAGTTAAATGATTGTCTTGACTAGCCCAATCACACGTCGGTGGGTGGAGTTGGTGTGAATAGCCTCTGCCAGCAAGGCGGGCTATTTGCACTTAGTGTAAATAGACACTCCTCAAAAATAATGACTTTATCCAGCAATTTCATCTCTTCCGTGTCAGTCATCGACACGTCCGTGAGAGGACCATGCATGTGTGTGATGCTGCTGATGCGCTGCACCTTGTTTACAAGGTGAGGAAGATGCATGCTGTATGCAAGCTATTGAATTCTGCATTGATTGTGCTTTACGTCTTGGTGAAGTCTTTAAAATGGTGCTAGAATCAGAATCAGAATGAGCTTTATTGGCCTGGTACGTTTACACATACGAGGAATTGTTATAGTGACAGAAGCTCCACAGTGCAACAGAATGACAGCAACAGGACAAGACACAGAAAATAAAGTAATAATATACAAATAGGCAATGTACAAAATAGCAAAAACACAATATATAATATAGACAATTGTGTGTACAGGTATGTAACAGTTATGTGTTATATGTGCAAAATTTAAATAAAAAAATAAGTATGTGGTGAATAAATGTATAATAGTGTTGTGTGTTCCACGTTTAATGTCAAGTGTTCATGAGATGGATTGCTTGGGGGAAGAAACTGTTCCTGTGTCTGGTCGTTCTGGTGCTCAGAGCTCTGTAGCGTCGACCAGATGGCAGCAGTTCAAAGAGGGAGTGTGCTGGATGTGAGGGGTCCAGAGTGATTTTGCCAGCCCTTTTGCTCACTCTGGATAAGTACAGTTCTTGGAGAGTGGTGAGGGTTGTATCAATGATTCGCTCAGCAGTCCGGACTACCCTCC
>JALXFT010003289.1:0-40001 GCA_023376895.1 Aspiorhynchus laticeps
ACCTGGAACAAATAATCGATTCATGAGACCAAAGACTGCCTGTTAGATTTACACAAAACCAATTATATCTCATGTTTAACCACTTATTAGACATCAGAGCCAGCGGCAAATGTCAGAAGGACTAGCCGAGTTGAGGCTGCTCTCAGCGGGATACATGAGCAGCACTGAGCGCCTGGAGCTCATGTCTCCGAAATCGGCGAAGCACATTTTCAAATA
This sequence comes from Aspiorhynchus laticeps, assembly GCA_023376895.1. NCBI lineage: Eukaryota > Metazoa > Chordata > Actinopteri > Cypriniformes > Cyprinidae > Aspiorhynchus > Aspiorhynchus laticeps. The sequence goes on from JALXFT010003289.1 coordinate 217, forward strand.
GGCACTGTCTTTATAAATAAACCGCAGAGTTGAGTTTAAAACAACTACATTCTTGCCTAAAATAATCTTAACACTACATTTCATGACACAATAACAGTAATATTTTGGAAATTATGTGAATAAATGGTGGTTGAAATACATCGCTGTGTATACTCAACCAATCAGCAAATTCAGCGCCCAAGTCCCACCACCGAAATTTCCTGACCTTGGAAAAAGTACTACCTTGCGAGCAGGGACTTTCTGAGGGGCAAATTTTTACCTGGAACTTTATTTAGATTCTGGTTCCCACAGTGGAAACGCATCAAGTACTGGCCCTAGTTCCTAGTTCCTTTGGAAAGTTCTTGCGGTGGAAATGGGCTTATAGTGATTGAGGGAATAGGGGGTGATTTCAAACAAAGCAAAGTCTTCAGACTCACTAGAAACTTCAGGTAAGTGGGTCGGCACTAAACTCTGCAGGATGTTGGACCTCCAGGAGCAGGATTGGACACCCCTGCTCTAGAACATTACATACTGTGTAGAAATGAATCCTCTTGATTAAAAAAAAAAAAAACTTGTTTTGTGACTACTTTAAATTCACTGTAATGTGCAGATAAATGTCTGATATTGGATTACAGAGTGTGTTTATGGGTTTTTAATCACACTAACAGAATGTTGAGGCCTAATTCTTGTAGCAGTTATTAAATACTTGTGACAACAGCATTTACTTACAGGTGTGAATCTTGGAGTGTTCTGTTGAAGGTCCACTGAAGTGCCTCTGTGGTCATATTATTTCAACTAAAACAAGAAGACAGGGGTCGGGACATATCGAGGAGCTCCAGCCCTTTGTTAAATAGCCATTAGCGTTTAATTTATATCAGTTTGAGTGAGACAGGGGTAGCTGGAGCAATGGGTGTGCTGGAAGGAGGCTTTCCGAAAGGTAAATAAGTGCAACTACCCCATCTCTATCCCCACACCCTGACAGACAGCTTTGTCGACCAATCATGAAGACCTTTCTCCATGCTCCTACCATTCGGGAAGCCTTAACCTTACACCACGTCCATTGCTCCAGCCTGCAGTTATCTCTACTTGGCTTGTGCCAGAGTCATTGAGCTCGGTAAATCTGCATTTGACAGTTTATGACATCCAGATTATCCCTTTAGATTCAATTTGAAACTGTTACTAAAGCCTGGAATATGTTTGCCCCAATTTTCCCCCAATTTTACAGTCTGAACAAGTTGACGCTAGTTGAGGAAAGTCAGAGCCAGTCTGCAGATTACAGCTAACAGATTCCACAGAAAATCGCGTAGTGTATGATGGTCACAGACTCCAGTTTTTTAGCTTCAGACTTTGATTCCATCCAGTCGGAGGATATCAAACATGTTTCAAACATGTCTCCTAGCAACAGGACGCACGTTTCTGTGTGAGTTTGTTGTGATCGGAACAACTTTAAAGTCTGGTAGTGTATGATCTTCAGTCGCATAGTGTATGATGCCCAGTTTTCCTTTGTCACCATTTACAAAGTCGGTAAGTGTATGATGCCTAGTGTTTTAAAAATCTGTTCAGATTTTAAAAGTCGTGTAGTGTATTCCAGTGGCGCCGTTTCACAAAACCATAGGGTATGGCATGGCATAGCATGGCGGGGTAAATATATCAAATAAATAAAAATCCCACGGCACACTGATATATAGGGGGAAAAGGTTTTTTTCTCAGTAATTAAACACTGCGTCGTCAGAGTTGGTATTGTGGCTTTATCAGACACTTGCACTTAACATTATATGAAAATCAAGCTCAAATGGAGTTAACAAGGTTTTTGACCAGCGAATGACGGAGATCTGTGTTTTGTCTGTCATTAGAACGGCTGTATCTGAGTGCATCGCATTACGCTTTCATCAACTTAACGTTACAGGTTATAACGTTTATTGTAGCTATATGGGCGCTTAGCTTTTCTTGTTGTTTAATACACTTGGCCAAAATCTCTGATATGAATCGCTATTTGCACAGGATATTTAAAACGTACAAATGTACTGTATATTGGCTACAACTAGATGGCAAATGTAACTCTTCTCCACTCTTCAAACACACAAAAAAAATAGCATTTAATTAGCCAGACATAGTGTTTAGGTAAAAAAAACGCTGTTCTTAAGTTATTTATTTACCCTTGCATTACACGAACAAGCGGAGATCTGTCTCCTCCAGGCTGCTTCATTCTGAATGGAGGCGGGGTGAAGTTACGAGGTTTCGCTGATAGTTTGAGGATCCAATGGCGTTACGAAGGTTTACTTAAAAGCTCTTTTAATTGCTTGTCATTGGTTAAATATTTGTAAAGCCCTCAAACAGACATAACGAAGACCAATAGCACTGATTTAAAATTATATTAATGAAATATTATAGAGATATGAAGTTTAGATAATTTTCCAAGGCACACCTGACTGGGCTAGGGTATGGTGACTGCCATACGGCCGCCCCTGGTGTATTCCAGCCTTAAAGGGACAGTTCACCCAAAAATGAAAATCCTGTCATCATTTACTCACCCTCAAGTAGTTCCAAACCTGTATGAATTTCTTTGTTCTGCCAAACACAAAGGAAGATATTTTGAATAAAGTTTGTAACCAGACTGTTTTGGGGCACCATTGACTTCCATAGTAGGAAAAAAAATACTATGGAAGTCAATGGTGCCCCAGAACTGCTCTGTTTCCCTCATTCTTCAGAATATCTTCCTTTGTGTTCAGAACAAAGACATTCAGACGGGTTTGGAACTACTTGAGGGTGAGTAAATGATGACAGGATTTTCATTTTTGAGTGAACTATCCCTTTAAGGCAAAACAGTGATCATAATGTTGCTGAGGATGAATGTATTGGTGAATGGCACTGGTGGCACACAGCAAAAAATGTTTTTCTTACTTAGATTTTTTATCTTGTTTCCTGCCAAAATATCAAAAAATTCCTAAATCAATAAGGAAAAATAATTGTCTTGTTTTCAGAAAAAAACTAGTCAAAATTAAGTGAGTTTTTGCTTGAAACAAGCAAAATAATCTGCCAATGGGGTAAGAAAAATTATCTTGTTTTCTGTTTGACATAAATATGCATTTCTAGTCTCCTTAATACAACAAATATGAAGTATAATAGAAAATCTCATATTTTTATTTTGGAAATTAAGTCACTTTATAGTGATATTGACCCAGTAACCATTCATAACATCTCAGGATAGCCTACAGTAAAGCAGTGTAATATAATTAAAATGCAAGTTTACAGTGTTGTTCTCTCCGTTGTGTTAGTCTCTGATTCTGCGCGCGGTTCCTCGTGGTGTCCTCCAGAAAGCCGCCAACTCGCGTAATTCAAAAATTAACGGTCATTTTGACTAACATGATCGTTGACTTTATTTATATCCATATATTCATATCATATGCTGTATCCATATAGTGGCACTGTAGGAGGCGCTGTGACTTCTTTAGTTCACCAGTAAAACCACTGAAGAAGAGACCGGAGCACACAGACGGTAAGTGCCTTATTAATCCGTTATGTTATTAATGTGTTTGCTGTTTATGTGGATGTAGTAATTTTTCTATCGCTAGTGTAGAAATCTGACAATATTAGATATCTGATAATTATGTCCAGCTTTGTGCTGGCTCAGTATTGAAACTAAACAAACACTCTTACATCTGAAATAAACATTTGTGAATATTCTCCATGTTATTCTTTAATAACAAGTCAGTTCATGTAATTATCCTGATGTGTTTGTGTTCAGATGTTGATCATGAAAGCGCAGGTGGATGTGGTCTGCTGTAAATCAGTAGGAACTGATCTGTCCATGCTGGATATTGAGGATTTCATCACAGAAATCTGTCGGCTGAAGAAAGAGGTGTCTTCACTGGAGGCAAAGCTGAGAGAAAGAGGAGACAAACTGAACAGAGAGGTTTGAGCAGATCTTCATTTCATCCTTCAGCTCAATCACTGTGGGTTTGTCTGATGAAACGAGGGTCTTTTAATGTATAATTAAGCTCCTAAGCTGATTCACAAACAAAATAACTAGAAATTATTGTCAGATTCTGTATTGATGAGCTGATTGTGTTTGTCAGGATGTGGAGAAGGGTTCAGTGCGTGTGGCTGATGGGACAGAAGCTCAGGATTCAGTCTGGAGCGTCAGAGATCACAGATACAGAGACACACAGGACTCAGAGCTCAGCCTCACTTTACTCTGTTATACTGACGCTCAGGATCATGAATCCACTGATCAAACCTCTGACTGTAACGCTGGAGAACAGCAGACGCCGCTGAAGATGTGCTCCGTCAAACTGGTGGACTGCAGGAACCTGATAGAGAGCAGAGAAGAAGAAACCACCGCAGAGCAACAACAACAGAGTCATGAGGATGATAGGAAAGTTGATGGTGACTTCATTCTTTCAGGTATGTGTTTTCTTTTTATGACCAGATACGCCAATTAACAGAATTATTAATAAATTGTAAAAATATTGTGTGTGTACTACAGGGCTCCAGACTGCGTCTAAAACAGTCGCTTTTACGACCAAAAATATTAATTTACGAGTGAACATTTTGCTGAGGTTGCCACTCTGGCAACTACATAAATTTACATGTTATGACTTAAAAATTTGCCTTTTTTCCTGATTGTTTTACGATCACATCTTTGGTTACGTTGACGTAATAAACCAAGACGATGAGCATCAAAGTTTTAGTGGAAAAAAGAGTACAAGTGCAGAAAAGCAGCGTCTATTTCATGCACAACTTGAGCAAACAACAACAGGTAAAGCTGTCAGCTGTGTGGACATTAACATTCTCGTTTATTATCGATAAGGCCTTGATCTTTAATCTATATGCTGTGTTCTGTTAATGTATTATTTGTAGCGCAAAACCTGGATATTTTAGGCAATATAGAAATCCTGGCAAGGACGCGTCCCGTAAAAATGGCGCGTATGGTCACCCTAACTTATCATATCTTTCTCTTTACTACCACAACACGAATGAACATCAAAAAGTATTTTATAAGAGAGCCTACAGCAGAACTTCATGTAATCGCTCATTCGGTGTTTCAAACTTCGGAAAACTTGTAAACAATGCCACGTAACAATCATTTACCTCAGAATAACCGTTCTGCGTCCATATCATCAGTCAGCTACAAAAATCTATAAAGAGGAGCTTTTGCTAAATTTATGTGCTATTGCATATTCATATTTTACTTAACCTGTTGTCTACATGGTAAGAGAATGCAAGGAGCTAAAGATAGAATTCAACACCTCCTATACTGTAATTGCATGTTAGCCTACTAATGAAGAAAACAGACTGGATGTGTGAAAGACACATGACCGTATTTATAGGATGCATTGAGGAGGAGCCCAAACTATACTCTGTTGCCAACTGATGCTGACATTATGGTCCATGACGTTGGTACAGATTCTGTGTAATAAACAATTCTTTGACTGTATAGTTCTCAAGTTGGAAAAGGCGTTTAGTTCACACTTTAAGTGAACTTTATTTCCCAGGTCATCCACAAAAATGCTGATCAAGACATAAAAAGATGAGACATAAACACACGACTGTATGACTGAAATGTTAGTGTTAAAAAAAACTAAAAAAAAAAACGTTCTGTGGCACCTAAAAAAAAATATTTTGGCAGCTTGTTTACTTATAGGAGCCAATGGCTCCATACTTGATTTTTTTTTTTTTGTCTGGAGCCCTGTACTAGGGGTGTAACGGTTCATGGTAAAAAACGAATCGTACCGTTCTCCGCCCACAGTTTGGCACGCACTTGCACCGTGCTTCAACTTAAAGGGTTACTCCACCCAAAATGAAAATTTTGTCATTAATCACTTACCCCCATGTCGTTCCAAACCCGTAAAAGCTTCGTTCGTCTTCGAAACACACTTTAAGATATTTTGGATGAAAACCTGGAGGCTTGTGAAGAAACGTAGAAAAACCCATATCGGTCGACCTCTAGTCTAAAGACGCATTTTTATCGCCAGCACCTGACCAATTAATACTAGCACTTACCCATTCTATTCTATTCGTTTTGGTCTAATTTATTTTAAAAATAATTAAATAAAAATAAAACCTTGCAATGTGTACTGTTAGACTGAGATTTGTCACAGCTCTTGTATACTGTTGCTCTAATTGCTTCTATTGTTCTCCTAGGTTGCAGGATGCGCAACAGCGATCTGATCGATCATGAAAACAATGATCGTGGATTATTATTTTTTTTTTTCTGATTGGTTATAGCAGCACTTTGGGCGGCACCCTGAGCTCTGATTGTTTAGCTTGCAACAGCATGCAGTCCAAAATATAGACGTGAGAAGAGAGAAGCATGGCTTCGAAGTCACGTAGTGATGTCTGGGTTAGCTACATGCATATCTGATTCATCTAATATAGGGTGCATTGGGATATTAACATTTATAAACATGCTGAATGCGCTGCATATTACCAATGTTTAGTCTCATGCTCAAATGCAGTGCTCAATATTAACAGAGTAATTTGAAGCGGTCATATTGCTATTAGATGTTTCTTTTTAAAAATGCTGATGTTATAATAATGCAGCAGTGCTTTTTTTTGTCATATTTGTTCAACAGCAAAGGCTACTTCATTTTCAGTTGTTTTCGTACTTCGTATGGCTTTGAAAACGCGCAGACAATTTCAGGAATCACTTGATAATGTAGATGAAAATATAGCACAAATCTGCCATAAATACAGCATTATAATTATAACTTTATAGAATGTGAAATCTATAGTAAATTCCATCTGCTTTCCTTGCAGCGCGCTGTCATGAAAGTGCATCACGGCAGGATCTCTCTCTCTCTCTCTCTCTCTCTCTCTCTCTCGCGCGCAACTGAAATTTCACTGGCATTTGCATTATTTTGTGCATATACAAGTTGTAATGTTACATCTATGTTATGTATCCAAGTTATCTGATTAATATCATAGGATGCGTCACGTTTTCATAAACAGGTTTTCATGTCATATTTTTATTTTTAACATTCATTTTCATAACAGTCTTCAGATATGTTCATTATCTCTATTACGGCCATGCACCTCGTACTCGTTTTTGAAACCTAGCGATGATCGAAATGAGAAATTGCCAAAAATGCCCATCCCTGCTTTGGATAAAAGTATCTGCTAAGTGACTAAATGTAAATAAATGCAAATGTAAAAGACAAGGAATCACTCACTGTTCTTGATTGAATAGCTTTTGTAACTTTAATAAGGATTAATCTTATACAGTCAAATATGCAGTGTTATTTTACATTTGATACCTTTATTTGTTCGTATTTTCTTAATTTTTATGACAATCCTTTTTGCCCCTAATCATAGCACATACCGAAACAGTGACTGATACAAACCGTACCGTGAATAATTTGAACCGTTACACCTTGCTTTTCCTGGACTTGAATTGGCCTGGTTTTGCTGATAACATTGTAAATGATGTGTGTTTTGGAGTTAATTTCTTTTACCGTTTTTTGCAAATATTTGACGTATTTTAATGATTTCTAATATGGGTAGAAACAATATTTGCAGATTTTCTTTTGTTGTATTTTCCTTGTTTTCATACGTTTTGCTGTTGTATTGTTTACAGGGTAATTGATTCATTTTTATAATTTTATTTTGTTTCATTTTTATGCATTTTTATTTTATCATTTATTTTTAAGGTGGTAAAATGGTCCTTGGTTGTTATGACAACAGAATTTTATTGCAGTATTTTGGCAATTCATGTTTTGGTGAGCTTTTGGGCTGGAAATTGTCAACCCAATCTGGCAACACTGATAAAGTCACATCAGACTTTGTTTATTTAAATCACAGCTTTTGCAGTTTGATAACCGCACTAAGATAATTTCAGCTGTATTTTGACTGATTGCCCAGCTCTGGAATTTAAAGGAAAAAGTTAAATATTTTATGACCATTTTGTTCCTTTCAGAAAATGCTGGTAAATTTTCTGATGAAGAAACTGCATCTGCATCCAAAGAGCAATGCACAATGACAGACTGTGGAGAAACATTCAGCAGAGAACAGAAAGACTTCACTAGTAAGAGATGCGACATCAGCTTTCCTACCTCAGAAGAGAAAACACTTCATTCAAAAGAGCACCGTGTGAAGAAGGAGTTTCGCTGTGAACAGTGCGGGAAGGATTTCTTCACCACTCCTTATAATATGAAAGTTCATATGAAGACACACGAGGAAAAGTCTTTCCAGTGCAACGAATGTAACAAGTTTTTCCACAACATTAGTAATCTTTCTATTCATAAGAGGATCCACACGGGTGAAAAGCCATACAAGTGCCCTCACTGCGAGAAGAGATTCAACCAGGGATCTCATCTGAAGGACCATCTATTCACACACACCAATGAGAAACCGCATCAGTGCAGTGAATGTGGCAAATTGTTCAACACCAAACAAAATCTTTCACGTCATAAGAGGATCCACACGGGTGAAAAGCCATACAAGTGTCCTCTCTGTGAGAAGAACTTCACCGAGAGATGTAGTCTGAAGAAACATGTGCGTTTGCACACCAACGAGAGACCGTTTCAGTGCAGTGAATGTACAAAAGCTTTTATAAGCTCAACTTCTCTAAAGTTTCACCAAAAAATCCACTCTGATGACAAACCGTATCAGTGTTCACACTGTGAGAAACGTTTCCATCATTTGAGTCACATGAAAACCCATGAGCGGATTCACACCGGAGAGAAACCGTACCTGTGCTCCAACTGCGGGAAGAGCTTCGCTAGTTCATATGCTTTCAAAGTTCATCAGAGAATTCACACAGGAGAAAGACCGTATCCCTGTAATGATTGTGGGAAGAGTTTTTATAAGCGAAGTGACTTAAAAAAACACCAGAGGACTCATACAGGAGAAAAACCTTATAAATGCTCGTATTGTGACAAGACTTTTGCTCTGTCCTATTACCTGAAGGTCCATGAACGAATGCATACAGGAGAGAAACCTTTCTGCTGCTCCATCTGCGGCGAGAGATTCGCTTGTAAATGGGGTTTTCAGACCCACCAGAAGAAACACGCTGCCCCAGGATCATCATAGCTTCATCATGTAATTATTTTTAGGTTGTGTTAAAAAAACACCATGTAGTGTTACAGGAACATTGTTTTATGGTTGTAAAAACCAACCCCTAAAACCGAAATGTCTCCAGAACATTGTTTACTGGGTTGAAATCAATTATTTGAATGAAAAAATCACTGTAATGTGCAGATCAGTGTCTGATATTGGATTTTTGAACTGAACTGAATAAACAATGAACTTGCTTTGTCTGGAAATGACTGTTTTATTTTGATTATGTTGTCAACCCTGTTGAAAAATCCAGCATATGCTGGTTAGGTATGTTCTGAAGCATGGATGCTGGTTTAAGCTGGTCCTGAGCAGGAAGCTAGTTGCATAGGACCAGCAGATGACCAGCTAAGAACCAGCTCATGACCAGCAAAGGACCAGCTCAAACCATGCGAGTGTTTTCCCTGTTGAGTTTTTTCAACAGGGAAAACACTTGCATGGAATAGCAAGGGGGCATTGATACTGTTTCCTATGCAATGACGTTAGCCAATCATAACAGTGGCTGATTACTAAGAAGCCTTAAAGGACACGCCTCTTAAAACAGGTTGCTTTAGACTGAGGGGCAGAATGAGGATTGAAAATAATAATTTTTCCACATACTTTTGTTTTTGTGCAAAAAACTTTATTAACATTATAAGTAGACCTCAAGGAACTAGTGCTGTCAAACGATTAATCGCATCCAAAATAAAAGTTTTTGTTTATCATCAGCAGTCACTCGAAATGAGTATGACTGTCCTCTCTTTTGGGTCTACTTGTGGGACTTCAGATGGCTGTAGAGGCCAATTCGCGATCCGCATACTTTGGTGCAATGTGGACAGGGGAGAGTGGTAATTGTTGATAATGGTTGAGCCTTTTTATCTTTCTCCTTGCGAAGCTGTCGCTCTTATCTCTGCGGCACGGCGGAGTTCTATTTCATGATTTGCTGCACCATCCTGCACAGATTTCTTCCAGGAACTTCTGTCCAGTGCAGTGTGTTCCCAGTTGCTCGCAGTAATATGAAATTTCTTTAAAATGGCTTTAATGTTGTCCTTATAACGTTTCTTTTGTCCACCAATTGCTCGACTACCTTGGGAGTACAGGATCTGTTTGGGGAGACGTGTATTGGGCATGCGGATGACATGGCCCGTCCATCGAAGTTGATACTGCATTATAGTAGTGGTGATGCTGGTCATGTTGGCTTCCTCCAAGATGCTGATGTTAGTGCGTCTGTCCTTCCAGCTGATCCTCAGAATCTTTCGTAAGGATCTTTGATGGTATTGTTCCATTGCTCTCAGATGCCTGCTGTAGGTGGTCCATGACTCGGCTCCATACAGCAGGGTGGGGAGGACAACAGCTCTGTAGACCAGAAGTTTTGTTTGGGCTGATAAGTCTCGATCTTCGAAGACTCTTCTCCTGAGCCTGGCGTAGGCTCCACTGGCACAACTCAGGCGATGGTTAACCTCAGAGTCTATGTCAGCTTTTGAGGAAAAAAATGCTGCCGAGGTAAGGGAAGTGGTCCACGTATTCAAGAGTGGTGTTATCCACTTGTATGTTTGGCTGGATAGCTAGCTGGTTAGGTGGAGATTGATGTAGGACCTGGGTCGTCTTAATGTTTAATTTTAGACCCAGGGCTCTGTACGCCTTGGCAAAAGCATTCAGAATGCCCTGGAGGTCTTCTGCTGAGTGTGCGGCGATAACATTATCATCCGCGTACTGTAACTCTGTAATTGAGGTGCAGTTGACTTTACTCTTGGCCTTAAACCTGGTAAGGTTGAAGAGTCTGCCATCGGTTCTATACATGATTGGAATCCCCTGTGGCAGCTCTTCGCCAATGAGGTGGAGTATGGCTGCAATGAAAATGGCAAAGAGTGTAGGTGCAATGACACATCCCTGTTTGACCCCTGTTTCCACTATAAAAGGCTCAGACTTTGGAGCCGCAATTGCTAAGCACTGTGACTGCCTTGCCGTCATATAGAAGCCTCAGTATTCTGATATACTTGTCATGACAGCCATACCTTGATAGTATACTCCACAGGGCCTGGCGGTCTACCATGTCAAAAGCCTTTGTCAGGTCTATAAAAGTCATATACAAAGCGTGCCTTTGTTCACAGCATTTTTCTTGGAGTTGCCGTGCTGTGAATATAATGTCTGCTGTAACTCTGGATGGGCGGAAGCCACATTGTGATTCTGGGAGTACTTCCTCAGACAGTGGTAGTAGTCGGTTTGCAAGAACACGAGCAAGAACTTAGCCTGTTGTTGACAGGAGCGAGATGCCCTGGTGATTTCCACATTCAGCCTTGTCCCCCTTCTTAAATATGGTCACTATTAGAGCATCCCTGAGCTCTGAGGGAAGTTCTTATTTTTCCCAGACTTTGAGGAGTAGGGCATGGATGTGGTACAAGAGCTCTAATCCACCTTCCTTTAGGATCTCGGCTGGAATCCCATCCGGACCAGCGGCCTTGTTGTTCTTAAGGCTCCTGATGGCGTCTTGAACCTCTATTATAGTTGGCGCTTTTTGTTTACATAATATATGTGTGTGTATTGTGTATATTTATGTATTTATAAATACTAGGGATGGCACGGTTCGCTGAAAAAAACCGAACCGAACGGTTCTCCACACACGCTAGGACCGCGGATCAACTTAAATCTGACAACGCATCTGTAATATGGTTTGTTATAAATAACATGTAAAACAAACAGGGTTCGGCTAATGTATGTTTATTTTAATGGATGCGCATTCTGGCTTCCCAGTACATTACAATAACAGCGATGAAAAAAAAAAAAAAAAAGTGGACAAACCATTCACTCTTGTTCAATGCGAGTGCCGTATGCTGGATTATGAGCTGTCATTTATTCCGTCATCACCCGGGTGCTGATAGCGTGCGCGCACAGGTGAGACCTGAACAGCACACGTTGATATCGGTGTTTAAACTAAACTCATGTAAGCTTTGCCAGTTTAAACATTTAAGAGCCAGAGGACGCGAGCTCGCGCGCGCAATGAGAAGATTTGTGCGCGCGCTCATCAGACGCGCGCAAATATCAAGCTCTCTCTGATGTATTGTGTTTGAATGGAAAAATTCACACAAAAATTCTGGCAGAATGCCCGTCTTGGTAAGTGTTCTATAGCAGACACAGCCGGCTGAACGTCCAGTATCAGTGCATTCTCTTAAAGTGACAGCACTTTCTTAATATTAATCAAACGGCAACAACAAAGAAATCACTCACTGCTCTTGATTGAATCGCTTTTGTAACTTTAATATGGATTAATCTTTAATTTATACAGTCAAATATGCAATGCTGTTTTACATTTGATTACTTTATTCAATTTCTGTACCTAAAAACTAATGCTATAGACCTACCTAAAAAAAAAAAAACTGAAAATCACTGATTATTTTATTTGTATCTTTACTCTGTTTTTTTTTGTGCTGTTGCTTGTAGTTAGATAGATTATTCTTATTTTCTATTTTTATTTGACAGTATAGTTTTTCCCTAAACATACCGAACCATACCGAAACCGTGACTCTAAAACCGTGATACAAACCGAACCGTGAAAAAGTTGAACCGTACCACCCCTAATAAATACACATACATACAGCATATATTTTGAAAATATTTACATGTATTTACACGTATATATTTATATTCATATAATGTATATCATATATAAATGTATTTAATATATAAACATAACATATTTCTTAAATATATACATGAATGTGTGTATTTATATATACATAATAAATATACACAGTACACACATATATTATGTGAACAAAAACTTTTATTTTGGATGTGATTAATCACAATTAATCGTTTGACAGCACTACAAGGAACATATTAAAATAATAAATAAAAAAAAATCCATGTCATGATCTTATAAAATTCTTTTTTATTTTCTTTAAATTATATATTATACACTGTCAGTCTTTTATTTTTATGAATCTTGTGGAAATCCAATGGAAGATAATCACACAGTCTTTATGAACTTTATTATGTGTTTATTTGACTTGAATGCCAAAGTGGAAGCATCTTTCCATCGTGTTATTTCAGAAATATTCAAAATAGCCGAATATAAACAGACCATTTTTTTTTTCTGATGTTCTGAACACCATAGCAAAACTTCACGTTTATTTAGTCTCTGAGCTTCATCGTCTTGTAGGTCTGAAGTCTCTAATGTCCTCATAATTAATGGGTAGATTTTTGCAATCAGCAGGTCTGTGATTAAGCTGTTGGGAGGTAAAAGCAGAAAGAGAAGAGGATTTAATGACATAAACACTATTATTTTAACCACTTAATGGAGTGCCAGTGATTCCCAAAGTGATTTACATTTGACAAACATATTTGAAAAATCTTCCCCAAAGCCACTAGAAGACAAGCATGCAACCTTTAGCCAAAAAAGCGTAACGGCTAATGCTAACACTTCTGGCAGTATGTGAGAAAGTAGACCAGAGGCGTTGTTTTTTGTTTTTTTAATGGATGTCAATGGAGGATAGGCTTCACTACGCTGAATAAACAGCTTTTTAGAGGAAATGGCTTATCATTTAATGAATCGACAGCCTATCTGCTGATCTTCAGCATGTTTTACACTAAACGATACTTTTGAATTTAACTATTTTTAGAGTTTACCATGAAAAACATTGTTTTATAAGAGAAGTCACTGACTTTTTGCGACAGGTGGGATTCAGTTTACAGCTCTTCCCATTCATTCCTATGGGATCCGTAAACAGCGATTGAGTGTCGCACAACTCTGACTGAAATTCAATGATGTCGAGGCTGTAATGTGATTGGTTATTAAGGCACACGTGATCCAAGTTAGCCGTTACGCTTTCACCAATAGTAAGTAATACAGACCCTCTCATCTCTCTATAAGTAAGACAATCCCCTTGTCCAAATACCCACACTTGCGGCCTTTGCACTTGAACACTTGACTACTTTGACGTATTTTCTGTATTTGTCCCAAGTGTTCAAGTGAGGATGAAGACCACAAGTGTGTAGAACTTTTCATTACCTGATGGGACACACTTATAGTGTTGTAAAAATGCATTATTTTTATTTTAAATACCTTGCATTATAAAATCAACTTCTAAATGGATGTTCAGTAGTCTCTATAACATGACACAATTTAATTAAGCATGAAAAGCAGTTGTAAATATCACCACTACTCATCTTTGCACCATAACACGTGCAACACTGTTTTTCTACCAAATTATGTAAAAATTAACCCTATCTAATCATATTAATATTTAATTTGCATTGGAAAGGTTTCCGTGACCTCTCGCGAGATCTCGGCAAAAGTCTCACAATTTATTTCCAGAGCATGATGCATGATGGGATACACTAAGTCTGGAATAGCGCTCCGGAGCGGTATTCGAGATAGTGTGGATTTAGTGTGCGTTAAGGGCACTGTGCTTTGGCGTTTGGTACACTAAGTGATTTTTGAAAAACGCTTTTGACCACAGCGTCAGACAGAGTCCCAAAACACTTGTAGCCAATCAGCAGTAAGGGGGTGTGTTTTGTAATGTTAGGAGAAGAGAGCTCAATTTGAGTGGACAGGACAGATATTAGCAGATCGACTATAGATAGAGAGGGATGGTAGATTAAAAAAAGAGGAAAATATCAGAGAAACAAAACATTAAAAAGAAGGGTTACGATCAGGCAAGAAGAAGGACCCGTGTAAATATCGGAGCAGCTTTCCAGCGGTGGAGAGAACTCAAGGAGCGGGAATCGGAATCGGACGCCGAGGTTGTGCCTTTTTTTCTTGATAGGTGAGTAACATTGATTTTGCTTCGTTTCACACAACTTATCCGTGTTGGCTTTTGTTTGAATATGCTTGTGTGTCATCTTCGCTTGTTTCCGCGATCGTCGTTATGCATACGTACGTGTAAGGTGGAGATATCGAAATGGGGGCGAGGTCCTGTCGGGGTATGGGCATGTTTGTTTTGGTGCTTTCAAATATCAACATCGTTTGGCAAAAATCGCTTAGTGCACCTTTAAGACCTGGACGCACTCTCAAGAGGCCGAGACCTCAAGAGTGGGTATTTGGACAAGGCAAATCTCTGTCTTCCCTGAGTTTGACGCACCTCTCACTGTGACTTTTGTCAGCGCTTCACTGGAGCCCACGTGATTGGTCGCCACACACTTATACGTGCCGCTGTCCTTCACTTTCAGCTGCGCAATCTTCAGCAGGCCGTCTTTGGTGGTCTCCGCCCCCGGCGACATGGAGGCTCTGCCCACTCGCGTCCAGCGGAAGGTTATGGGATGAGTGCCGTGAGCGAGACACTGCAGATGCAAGGCGTCGCCGGGACGAGCGACTGTCTCATCCGTCAGTGTGGTGGCGTAAGGAGGCGCTGAGGACGAGACCAGACAGTTCATGGACACAGTGCATTTGATGGATGGGTTCATTGGGTTAATCTCATGATAACTGTCAAGAACATGTCTATCTCACAGCAAAATCCAGTAAACAAGAAATTATCATTAGGAGTTATTTGGTGGGGGGGGGGTCTCATTTTTATTGCTGTAAAAATAGATATGGATTTTTATAACATTTAATATACAGTATTATTTACTGTATTTATAAACAAATACACAAAACTATCAAAATGTGTTCATAATGTATTTTTAATGTATACATTATGTATTACATAATACACATTTGTAAAAATTTTAAACCAGTGTATTATAAAGTATTTTTTTCTGTATTGTTCAATTGTCAAACAAATACATACACACAAAAAGTTTTTTTATAATGTATTTTTGTAATTAAAACAAAAACAGGTATATTAATGTAATTTTGCTGTATTGTAAAATGTATTTTTTATTTATTAAAAGGGTTAAAAACCAGTGTATTTTATTTACTGTACACTATTTTTTAAAAGAGTTGTATTCAACCATTTTAACTATTTATTAAACAGTTAAATTATTCATAAAGTAAATTCAATAGTTAAGTTATTCAACTATTTGCATTGTTAATAACAACCATAAATAGTAATAACTATATTTATTTTAAAATGTGTTTTTTACATTTATTGAAAAAGTTTAAAACCTGTGTATTACTATATTGTGTTTAATTGTCATAAAATATGTAATTATAATAATAATAATAATAATAATGTGTATTTTTAGCATGCATTTTTAATTTAAGTTATAAATCTAGTGTTTTAATTAATGTTACTGTATTGTTTAATTGTCATAAAAAACAAGTAGTGTCCCAATGTCTTAAAACTGGCTTAATTTTTTATTTTATTTTTTTTGTGGTGTGAACATGTATTCTCAGGAAAGCTGTTTGATTAATGATGAAGTAAGTGATATTTCTGCACACTCCATTATCACACACATGCACTCTTTCATTGTGCTTCCCGACTGTGTGTGATTGATTTAATCTGAGTTTAATGCTGCTATCAAACGCAGTTATACTCTTCTTCATTTCTCTGAAACTAAGCTCCACCTGATGGCTTTTGCTGCTCTTTTTCAGCTTCCCATGTATTTGCGTTCCCAGAATGCGACCGAAGTCCAGTGACCGCAGCTGACTCTGATTTCCTACAGTATCAGCCTGACGAAGTCAACTTTACACTGACCTGTGGCCAGCTCACAAATCTGACTCAAATGTAAACGTCTGTCTGCGACGCCAAGGTCAGCAGAGATAAGAGTGTGTTTCTGTCACTCACAGTCCACCTCCAGCTGCACGTAGGCCTCGCTGTAGCCCAGGGAGTTCGTGGCGTTGCAGATGTACTGGCCTGAGACACAGAGACACCCAAATCAGTCGAGTATAAGGTAATATTAGTCACGTTTTTCACACTCGCAGAGCAGGTGTACCTGAGTCCTGTCGACCCACGTTATTGAGGGTCAAAACCCTGCCGTTCACCTTGTGTTGCCATGGCAATGGCGCCCGCAGCTTCGACCAGGAGATGACTGGAGTGGGTGAACCTGGGAAAAATAAATGATAATGAATACACTGAATTACATAGAACTGTAAACAGTAATTTAGCAGACTGCTGTAAGCTCTGTAGATAACCCCGCCCTCCAAAAACATGCCATCCAATCCGATGTCAGCAAACCTGAACATGTTTCTGATTGGCTAAAACGGTGTGTTCCACTCACAGATAAATTTGTGCTGTTTACAAAATCAGATGTGACAGATATCACATGTTTCTATAAAAAAAGCTTACAGCATCTTTAATTTTGCCTCGAAATAAATATACACAATATCTACATTAGAACGCATGTTAATTTTGTGAACATCCATGTTTCTTCTTTTTAATGCTTTTTTACCTTATTAATTTCTTATCAAATGCCATTTTGTTTCCTAAATTTGTCATATTTTCACCAAATATCATTTTTAATGTGTTTTTGTTTTTGTTTTGAACCCGGTTTATTGTAGTTAACTAAACCTAAGACTAGAAAAATTGTTATTTATAATTGAAAAAGTTCATTGTAAATAAATAAATGATAACTGAAACAATATAAAAATATTAAATAATATATATATATATATATATATATATATATATACATAAAATCCAAATTAATTTTATTTCAGTTAGCTGCCAAGGCATTTGTAATTTTTGTGAAGGTTAAGTTAAAATACTAAAATTACTAAAACTGAAACAAATATTAATAATAATAATAAAAAAACGATTTTTAAAACAACACACTACTATTAAAAATTCTTTTTTTTTTACTAAAACTAACTAAAATTTAAATGAACATGGAAAATAATAAAAACTCAAAACTAATTAAAAAATATTAATAAAAGCTATAATAGTACATTGATACTTAAAACACTTTTTGACCCTTGTCGTTTTTAAATAAATGTCATATTTTTAATATTTAATCAAAAGTTACTTTTTCCCCTTTTATTTTTTATTTTTTTGGCAGTGCAATTTTTAATCATAATGTCATAACTCAATCTGCATCTATTTCTGAGTGTAACGCCCCTCTCAACTGATGGATAGACACAAGTTCCCGCCCTACACAATACAGAAAAATAATATATATATATATCATTTTTTTTTTTTTTTTTTTAACTTTCATTTCACAGTGATTTTAAACTGCAGGGGCCTGTTTCATTAAACAAGTTTACCAAATAAGACCGGCTTATTTCAGTTAGTCTGACTTATTTTGAACCAAATCAAGTGAAACTGAGTCAGGCTAACTGCAATAAACCTGGCTTATTTGGTAAACTTGTTTAATGAAACAGGCCCCAGATATCTGTGTGTTTGTGTGCGTGTGCGTGTTTACATTTACATTTACATTTAATCATTTAGCAGACGCTTTTATCCAAAGCGACTTACAAATGAGGAGAACAATAGAAGCAATCAGACCATCGAGAGAGCAACAGTATACAAGTGCCATGACAAGTCTCAGTTAGTGTGTTTGTTTGTGTGTGTGTGTGTGTGTGTGTGTTTGTTTGTTTGTGTGTTTGTTTGTTTGTGTGTGTGTTTGTTTGTGTGTGTGTGTTTGTTTGTGTTTATTTGTGTGTGTTTATTTGTGTGTGTGTGTGTGTGTGTGTGTGTGTGTGTGTGTTTATTTGTGTGTTTAATTGAGTGTTTGTGTTTATTTGTGTGTGTGTTTGTTTGTTTGTGTGTGTTTATTTGTGTTTATTTGTGTGTGTGAGTGTGTGTTTGTGTATTTATTTGTGTGAGTGTGTGTTTAATTGTGTGTTTGTTTGTTTATTTGTGTTTATTTGTTTGTGTTTGTGTGTTTATTTGTGTGTGTGTGTTTGTTTGTGCTTGTTTGTGTGTTTATTTGTGTGTGTGTGTGTGTGTGTGTGTGTGTGTGTGTGTGTGTGTGTGTGTGTGTGTGTTTACCGGTGGCGTGGCAGTGCATGGTGATGCTCTGACCCTCCACGGCTATCAGATCTGTTTCTGTAACCGAGGCCTGAGGAGACCCATCAGCAGAGGCTCCGCCCTCCAGTCTGAGCTCCACCTTCCCCTCAGCAAGCCCCTCCCTGCTCTGAGCGCGGCACACAAATATCCCAGTATCCCCTGCTGACATCACTGTCACCTTTGGCGGGCGAGTGGGAAAAACAGACAATGTTGAGACGTGCGGATCGGGCAGAAACCAGTGAATCAGTGAATCCTAAACCACCTGTAGTGATGCTGTAGCGTCTGTTATCGTGGAAACAAGTGGCGTCTCGCTTCCCTGTTTGGTCCAGCTGATGGAGGGGCGGGGCTTCCCCGTGACGCTGCACTCCAGAGTCACGCTCTCACCCGCGCGAACCGACAGCGGCCCGGACGGCGTCACGCGCACCTTCGGAGGCTCTGCATCAACAAACCACATCAGGGTTGCCAGGTCTAGCACAATGGCCAATCAGAAATAGCCCTAACGTACCCAAGTGACCATATCCCAAATATCAAAACTCTAAATATGCTATTTACATATTTTACAGCCACTGTTGAAAACCAATATATCTTAATATATCATAAACACAGCTCAAGGGTTCCTTAACAGAGGGCCTCCTTCACAAAACTTAACATCTACCACAGTTTTATTATTGATAGAATATACAATATTTCAGTACAAGCATTTCAGTTAAATGTAATTTATGCCAAATGTTAAATCATTAACCCCTGGGGGGTAATCAACCCACGGCAACAGTTTAAAAGTAGCCCAATTCTGCGGGAAAACAGAGGACTTGGCAACCCTGACCACCATCTATTTAGCATTGAAGAATTCACAGTTTTATATTAAGTTATTTTGCAGTTTTTATGTAGTTTTAATTTGCTCATATACAGTGTTTATTTATTTTTTATATCTTTTGGACATTTAGTTTAATTTTTATTTCCTTTGAGTATTACTTTGAGTTTAACCCCTACATCTCAGAACCAAAAAATGTGTTTTGCATGTTTACATATAAAAAAAAAAAAAATCTCATTTAATTGGATAGTTATTTTGACAGAAAACAAACAACAAACAAAACAAAAATTAATTGTTTTTGCTGCTTTTTTGGGTTTCCACATTCATGCTACATAATTTAATCTGGTAGACTGCGCATTTTAGATAATTACTAAAATTAAAATATTATATAAATAACTTTACTCAGAACCACAGAAATACATTTAGAGGACAAAGTTGTGTAGATGTGTAGTTGTGTAGATCACAAATAGCCTAATCTTGATTAAATTAAGTATTTTCTCTCCGTTTTCATTAATATTTTTGCTCTTATTTATAGACTATTATTTGATACTATTTATTTCAGACTAGTTTTGTCTTAGTAATGGTTTTTGTCATTGATAATGACGTTGACTGGTGCAGCTGGAACAGCGATAGGTAAACATTGGCTATTTACACAGATAAACACGCGCCAGACTCACGTCTGATGGTCAGGGAGGTCGTGATCGTCCCTTTTCCCTGAGCATTGGTGGCGATGCAGCGATACCCGCCCTGGTTACTGAGACGGACGTTAGCGATGGTCAGGACGGCTCCATCAGGTCCAAGCTTCACGTTATCTGAGACAAAATAAACCATAAATCCATTAAAGCAGGAATCTGATGTGTAACCTGTCCTGTCACTAACTAAACTGACATGTCCTTGCTCAGATGTTGCTCTTATATTGCTCATGAGACTTATAGGCCTGGTTTCACAGACAGGGTTTAGGTTAAGCCAGGATTAGGCAATAGTTCAATTAGGATATTTAAGTACATGCCTTTGAAAAAAAACAATACTGATGTGTATCTTGAGACAAAGGCACTGACATATTTTAAGATCAGTCAGTGCAAGTTTCTTTAAATTGAAACAGCTCAGATTTACATATTAGTCTGGGATTAGGCCTAAACCTTGTTTGTGAAACCGGACTCATTTATGCATGAGTTAAGCTTAATTTAAGTATCAGTTTATCTCAGATATTTCTCTTACAATAGCATAACTCATTTGTTCTTGGAAGAGTTTGATGAGAATTGTTTGAGTTTATATTACGATCTCTGATTTTGATTGCAATCTTAGGCTGATGATACACAGGGCAACTTTGGGCAATGTTGCCATCAATGGACAACCAGGTGAGACACAGGACCCATGACCGCTCTAAAGTATCCAGATAGAAATGTTACTCATTCTCAAAGGGAAAGCCCAAGCAACTTTGCTCAAAAAAAGCAAAATTGCTCAAAAAAAGTTGCCCTGTGTATCATCAGCCTTAAGTATCTTAACAACTCTGAGCACATACTGAGACACAGTTGAGATGTTTCTTCTGAAACTCATTTGATCTGTATTTAATGTCTTGGAGAATCAGCTGATGTATTAATGAGTGTTTGTTCTGGTGATTCAGTGGGATCTGTTTGTCTCAGATGGTGGATGTGAACGCACCTCCCAGCGGCTGGTTGTTGGTCCTCTTCCACTCCAGCTGGACGGGCTGTGATCCGCTGGTCACGCGGCAGTGAAAGCTGACCGTCTCGCCGAGTTTAACAGCAGCCGTCCGTGGTCGGACGGACACGACTGGACTCTGACCCCATGCTGCCATGAGCAAACAACACTGACTCTTGAGACAATCACACATTGCTTCACACACCACAGCCTACCACTGAATGCTTGACTGTAAGTTACATGACATGTTTGAGAAGATCTAGTTCAGGAAACAAAAATGCTGATTTCTTGTAAAAGTCTGTCAGATGAACCCTGTGCTCCTGCACTGCAAAAAATGCTTTTCTTACTTAGATTTTTTTTGTCTTGTTTCCAGCCAAAAAATTCCTAAATCCAGAAGGATTTTCTAGACAAGTAAGAAAATCAAGTGTTTGCTTGTTTTCTGTTTGACATCAGATTATTTTTCTTACCCCATTGGCAGATTATTATGCTTGTTTCGAGCAAAAACTCACTTCATTTTGACTATTTTTTCTGAAAACAAGAATTATTTTTACTTGTCTAGAAAATCCTTGATTTAGGAATTTTTAGATGTTTTGGCTGGAAACAAGACAAACAATCTAAGTAAGAAAAGCATTTTTTTGCAGTGTGTCGCTCTCGCTGACCTTCAGTCCTGCTCTGGTAAACAAACCCAACCAAAAATCAAACTCCTCACATTCTGCTTTTAGGATGACAAACACTTGGAAAGGTTACTTTGGAAATGTAATAGTTTATAGATTGCAAGTTATCCTATCTAAAATGTAATAAGTAGTGTAGCTACTTCAATTACTTTATTAAAGTAACTGATTACATTTGATTGCTTTTTTGTTACTTTTATAATTTTCTAATTAATATTTTTAACTGTTAATCATTTTCAAACATGTAAAGCAGGCAGTGTTAACCTTACAGTAGTATTCAAGACTGATTACTGTCAGACTTTCAAAATCCTTCACTTGAATTAAGATTATGATACTTTAATTTAAAGCACAGCCACCACAAAATCAGACTTTAGCACCTCTTTTTACTTTGAGATCATTCTGAGGTTAAATACAGATTTAAAATCATAACAAGAAATAGATTAATAGCTATGATGCAGTTTAAAAAAATAAATAAAAAATTCAATCTTTGCATAGCTGTCAGGAAATACTGGCATCTAACAATGCCTTGAAAAAAAAAAAACAGTTAATCTTAAAAATAAATAAATAAAACATACCTGCCTTTAAATGACAAAAGGCATTGTGCACAACAAAAACAGACAAAGCAACAAATTCATATTATTCAACATATAACTTTTTACAGAAAATATTCTGATGTAACCCCCTTTGTAATCTTTAAAATTTCATAAGTAACTGTAATTTAATTGCACATTTTTTCTCAGTAACTGTAACAGATTACAGTTACATTTATTTTGTAATTACGTAACAGCGTTATATGTAACTAGTTACTCCTCAACGCTGTTCATGAGCAAACTAAACCAGTGAATGTGATTTGATCACAATTAATAAACTGATTTAAGAGCATATCAGATTATCAGAAAGCAAAGCTGTGACCAGGTACAATAATGGACGTGTGATTACCATTGTGGCTCCAGCAAAAATAAATAAACCTCAATGCAATGACACAGATGGAGGAATATAACTGAACACACACGATTATCCTTGATGAAAACTTTTACAAACAAGGAAACTATCACTTGAAAATTAGTAATCATTGACAGAAATAAAAACAGGATTTGACTGTTTAATGGAAATTTACAGGTAATGCAAAAACAAGCTTTGCTGTATTTACAGTCAGTGTGTGATTTAATCAGTGATTTAATCTTCAGCCTGACTTTAGACCATCGCTGTATACTCTCACAAACAAAACAAATGAAAAGCCAATTTCACATGCAAAACAACCAATCACTGCACATTTTCTGATAAAGTGTCACCAAATCTGTGTCTGTGCACAAACTAAACTAAAACCTTTTCCAAAGACGCAATCAAAAATGATTTATGAACAATTAAAACTAACTGAAGTTAAACTGAAAATAAGGCACACGATAAAATTAATAGTTAAGTTTTGAAAACTAAAATGTGGGCATCTGAATAATTATTTAAAATGTATAATATAGAGAGCAGAATAATTCATATAAAAATAAAAGACAGAAAAGCAGTTTCACCTGAGTGCAGGACAGCAGAGAGAATCAACGCAACGGTTTGGAGGTTCATGATGGACTGAGATCTTTCTCTGTCTGGATCAGTGTTTTACACTCCTCCTCCTCTCTTTATCTCACACACACACACACTCACACTCACACACTCAAACACACACACACACACACAAACACACACACACACACACATGTTGGTTTTTGTGGTTTATGGGGACTCTCCATAGGCGTAATGGTTTTTATACTGAACAAACTGTGTGTGCTATTGCCCTACACCTACCCTACACCTAAACTTAGCCCTCACAGGAGACTGTGTGCATTTTTAGATTTTCAAAAAAACACCATTTAGTATGTTTTTTAAGCCTTTTGAATTACGGGGACATAGGCAGTGTCCTCATAAACCACCTTCAAACTGTAATACCTCTGTCATACCCATGTCATTATACAAATTTGTGTCCTCATAAACCACATAAACCCGCACACACTCTCTCACACACACTCTCACACACACACACACACACAGACAGAGAGAGAGAGCTTATCTGTTTTAGTCACTCAGTGTGGTATCAATAACTCTGTCTTCTGTTTCTGTGGGTTATGTTTGGCTTTGTGGAAAGCAATTATGTGCACAACATAAAAACCCTACATACATGGAATACCTCCTGCTGCAAAAACGTCTCATTTCACATCTAAACATATCAAACGTACAGTTAATTACCGCAATTTAAGAACCACAGAAGTTTATTCTGAAATGCTAAATGTCTTCTAGTAGGCGTAATGTTTGGGTTTGTCTACAGTAATTATAATTCTCTTTTTATAAAAACAATGGCATGTCTTCATTTAGAAAAAAAAACATCATTGTCTAAATAAATATTTAGTGTGTAGGTTCGAGGGCTCACTCCGGCAGAGAAAAATAAACTAATTAAACCTCATGACAGACATTACAATAAAACACAGATATACACAGAACAAAACAGATATGTGATGCTCTTATAGTGCAGTTTAGAGGCTGACATTTTTTCGGGAATCCCGCGGGTCACGGGAATCCCACGGGATGGGAAACAAAATCGCTACGAATCACGTGATTGGGACGGGACAGGAAAAAATGCCAGCGGGAGTGGGCGGGACCAGGAATAGTAATGATATACCCAACTTTATACACAAATATACCTTTTATATAAATAAACTATAAACTGTATATTTTAATTCTGAACTCAATTGTAGTTGCCCTGTCTCTTTATGCTCTCCTCTGGTTTGCTTTGGTGTGGTTGGTTAAGTGAATGACGCAGTCCGTGACGGACAGGTTGTTAACGGCTGTGGTATCCAAACGCTCACCTATCATTAATCGACCTCAAATATGTCTTTTCATCTGAAAGATGTAGTAGCAACTTTACATGGCCGCTCAATATGATGTTAACCTAGAGAAATGTGCGCTATTGAAGTGTGTGGAGAGTGGAAGCAGAATAGCGTGCTCGCTGCAGGACAGGCGCCGGTGCGCTCACTTGCTCTTAAAATCTCCGTATAATTTTTGGTCATACTGATAAAAGTAGCCTAATACATCTTTCGAATCTGTAAAGACTCTACGTTTATTTGTGTGCACTCAGAATAACAATGAAACGTTGCGCTTTAAAGCAAACAGGATGCACTTTAGGTCTCTGTGAACTTGAGCTAGAAACTTCGAAAAATATCTATAGAGAGTGAAATGACTACTTTCAAATGAAAAAAAATAAATAATCCAAATAGAAAACGTATGTGTTAGCATGGATGATTTACATGAAATTTAATGTGTGCAACACTGAGCATAAACTGGCTTTCAGTTCAATATAATAACAAAAAACTACATTTTGGGTTTTTATTCAACTAAGGTGGGCACGCTGTGATCTGTACTATATTTTTACTGTAACTGACAGATTTCGGCCTAAAAAAAACAAACAAAAAAAAACACGGGAGTGGGAGGGAATGGGAGTCATTCTTCCGGGAGTGGAACGGGACGGGATTTTCCCCCAGTTTTTTCGTGGGATTGGGACGGGACGAGATTTTTTTCTGTGGGAATGGGACGGGAGAGGTTTGAAAATCCACTCCCGTGTCTCCCTCTAGAGCAGTTGTAACTGAAGAGTCAGAGTTGTTGGGATCCATATACAGCTTTATTAATGCACAAAATGAGTAGAACAGGCACAGTTCAGACAACAGCGTCAGGTACAACGTAGACTAGGCAGAATCGTAAACTGAGTTCATGCAAGGGGTCGAGGCAGGCGGCAGACAGGTAACAGAGTAATACACAAAGCAGGCTGGGTCAAAAAGGCAGGCGGCAAATGATCAGAATAGATTAAACAGTCCAGGTAGGCAACAGGGAAACACTAGGGATGGCAGACGCGAAACTGACGTTTCGACACGGTGTCGAGATCTCAAAGCGCAGATGTTTCGAAACACTGCTCCGAAGCGTGATTCGAAACACCCGTGTCACGTGACTAAGGCGATTCGAAGCATCGGGGCGTGTAACAAGTGTTTCGAGGCATGGCATACCTGCCGATTCTGCGTTTGATTGACAGGGTCGGAAACAAATCACACAATTGCACATCTGTCTCAACCTAACTCCCACAAAGTATAAAACTGGAGTTAACGCATCTTCACTTCGTGGGTTTTTGTGAGAGGATTTTTTCAAAGGCTGGAGATATTCTATGTAAAAAAAAGTCCATCAACAGCAGAACAATTAATATTTTTAAATAAAAATCTTTATATTTACAAAAAATAATAAGACATTGTGGCTTGATGTATTTTATTGTCTATTTTTCATTACCAAAATAACACTTATTTATTCACAAAGAGTTCATTCAGATGTCAGACCGATGTTTCAACACTTTACAAGAACAGAACAATAAAAACACACATTTTAATTGTTTATTATAATTTTGTGAAGATGACTGCTTCACCCAGGATTCGAACCCAAGGAGACAGCACTCCCCCAAAGCACTTGGTGGATCGACTAACACAACATACGTTATAATTCGTCAATTCGCTTAACTGTTTCGTTGTCGACGCTGTTTCAGAGCAATACTTGAAAATGACCACTAGGTGTCACCGTAGAGACGGGTGTCGAAATGTTTCGAAGCCTCAACAAATTTGCTTCGACTGCTTCAGTGTTTCACGAAGCCTCGCTCTGCCCACCACTAGGAAACAAACAGGATTAAATGCTCTGTAATGTCAGCTAGGCAGAACAAGACTTCGCAATGAGGTATGAGAGAACACTGCTAAAGTAGTCCAGATAATAACTAACACCTGTACAGGTGATCAGTCCCAGGCACGGGGATGTGGGAAATGTAGTCCGAAAGAACTGGTTAGTACTCCGGTGAGGGATCCCTCTGGTGGTGATCGGAGGGAGCCACAGAGGCCTGATTTGTGACAGCAGTCAAGTGTTTGTTACAGTGCAGCAAACTGCATGGAATTCGGAAACAGGGCCGTTGCTAGTGGGGTGAAAGGCGGGGACAATTCTAGGGGCCCCACCGCCCAGGGGGCCCCACTTAATCCAGGAATTATACTATATAGGCCCATGTTCTGTGAATAATTCTAATATTTTATTAGTTGTATAACTGAGATATTATGAAAACCACAAAAAAGCATGCAATTTGGTTCCATGCTTGTATATTGTACCGTATATGATATGTGTGTGTGGGGGGGGGGCCCACATCAATATTTTTTCAGGGGGCCCCAATCCTCTAGCTACGGCCCTGTTCGGAAACCACTACAAATGAAGTAAATCAGCAACACTTGTTGATTTGGGTGATCTTAAACATTATTTTAAACCAATATGTTTTAACACACAAGTCTATGTCAGGGTTAGAAGAACATGGATGTGATATCTGCCAATTAAAAACACAAGAGAGAATGAGAGTCAGAGTTACTTCTGTATTATTATTATAAAAAACGTTCACAAAAGCTTCTATTATTGCTGCACATAAAGGAGGAACTAACACTTTTGTTGTTCTAAATATGCTCCAGACAACTGATAATTATATGTAAGAAAATTGATCATATTTTTACGTACGTCTACACCTCAAAATAATCTAACAATGATAGCTGTACTGTGCTGTGTAGGTGTTTATTAATGATTTGTATGGAAACACATGTTTATCATACCAGGTTAATTAGACGAGTGTCATATGAACTGTGTGTCTGATCTGTTGTTTAATGAGTTTCGTTAACTGCAAACAGGAGTCCAGAGTCTGACTGCGGGCTTGTGTGAGTATATGAGAGAGAGTGATCACAGAACAGCATGCATTAACTAATCTAAATAGACATTTACACGTTGCATAATTCAGCCAAACAGATGCTCCAAATAAATTGCCACCTCTTAGTCAGAAACTGTTAAAAAAAATCTGAAGA
Source organism: Aspiorhynchus laticeps (assembly GCA_023376895.1). Lineage (NCBI taxonomy): Eukaryota > Metazoa > Chordata > Actinopteri > Cypriniformes > Cyprinidae > Aspiorhynchus > Aspiorhynchus laticeps. Next base: position 28,088 of record JALXFT010003289.1, read on the forward strand.
TCTGAGGGACAACTTTCTATTAAATGTCTCAAAAACACAGAGATCAAGAAAAGAGTGAGATTCTCTCTGCTCAGGATTGAGTAGTATTCACTAGTACTCGGTTTTACTCATTGTAAACATCTACTATAATAAAATACATTATTTTACGACTCTCTGAAATAATCTATTTGGTAGATTAGTAGTCATGGGAGAAACTGAGCTTTTCGAAACTTTGAATCGAGTTGCTTCGTAAAATGAAAAATCATCAAAAAAACTCAGGTCAAACATGCATAAAACAGCTTTTACAAATGAATTGCAAATGCTTTATTGAAAGTATAATCTATTAAATGCAATTAATAAATCACCTAAGACCATTAAATATGAAGTGTTTTATAATGTTATTTTATTAAAGGGGACATAACACACGCAATTTCTGCCAATCTCAATCTTGAGTACCTATAGCATTGGTCTCAAACTCAATTTCTGGAGGGCCACAGCTCTGCACAGTTTAGCTCCAACCCTAATCAAACACACCTGATCCAGCTCATCAAGGTCTTCAGGATTACTAGAAACGTCCAAGCAGCTGTGAGTTGGAGCTGGTTGAAGCTAAACTCTGCAGAGCTGTGGCCCTCCAGGAATTGAGTTTGAGACATCTGACCTATAGATTAGTATTGCATTGTTCCTATTTCCAAAGAGTCTTTAGTTTTATCAGATTTATAAAAGACAGATACAGCTTTATGCTTCTCTCAGAAATCAGTCGAGCTCCTGGAGGCGTGTCGTGGGCGGAGCTAAAGAGTTTCAAGCATGCACAGCTTTTGCATAGTGATCGTCTACAAGCTGTGACGTTGACATAAATAAAACAGGAACAAAAACTTAATTGACTTAAATTTTATTGAATTTGTTGGTCACACTTTATATTAGGTGGCCTTAACTACTATGTACTTGCATCAAAAAATAAGTACAATGTACTTATTGAGTTCATATTGTATTTCAAAACACTTTTGCTGCCATTGAGGTGGGATATGGGTAGGTTAGGGATAGGTTTGGTGGCATGGGTAGGTTTAGGGTGGGTTAACAGTGTAATTATAAATGTAATTACAGGTATTTTTAAAAATATAAGTACAATGTAAAAACATGTATGTACACAATCATTGCATTGTACTAAATTATTAATTTAAATGTAAGTACATAGTAAATAAGGCCACCTAATATAAAGTGGGACCAATTTGTTTATAAAACAATCATCACAGAAATGCACACTTGCTGCCCCAGAGAAACAAACTGCATCCACTGTTCCCTTAACGCTGGGTTCTTTGGGAAGCTGAACATGGTTATCTTTCCCTCTCAACCAAAAACACACAAGCCTCTGCCCCTTTAATCACCGATGCTCAAGTGCTCTTTCGGTCCAATGAGGTTCCCCCAGTGGCGTAGCACAAATTGCGTATAACAAAAATCTGCTATACACATATCCGTCAAAATTGCATTGAGAAAAAAACAAACAAACAAAAAACAGAAGTTGTCATCAAATCCCAGAGCAAAATAAAAGTCAGGAAATACAAGCAGAAATAAAATGATTATATAAATGTATGTACATAAATTATTTGCTAATGACATTTGTTATAAACAACATATAAGTGTCTAGCCAAAAATCATTTTTTAAAGAGAAACTGAAACATATGTACATCTCTCAAATTGTTCCCACGAGAGGCTCCAGCACAAGCACTTGGATTTTTTTCCTTATAAAAGCAGAAATGACTTATACTTATAAGAATAAGACATTACTCGAAAGTGTAAAGGGTTTACTTATATTTGTGTATACACACAATAAAAACAAAACATTGTGCCTTTGCAAAATAAAGAAAATAAATAGCACGTGCTTTCAGCGATCTTTTCTTGAACTTGTGTCGCTTACAAACAAGAAACGGAACTCAGTGTCATGCAATTTATTTTATTTTTTTTAAATTTGGTTTTGTTAATGTGTTAATTATTTAAGTGAAACATATTTTGTGTAGGGCTATTTATTTTATTCCTTTTATACATGTCATTTAATGCTGTTTTCTCCGATAACAGACAGGCTGCGTGATGTGACGATGTGCGAATGTTCTGTAGTTTGTGCTGCTATTTGCGCATGCACTTAAAATTATATTTTTAATGGGTTACATATACTTATCTATTCTATAATAACTTTGTAATTTTTGTTGGTTAGCAGTTAATATTCGGTTAACGAGTGTCAGAGTGTCACCCCTCTGGAAGTATGTGCACGCTACTGGACTCCATTATTTTGTGTGGTTTATATACACCCCCGTATTTCAAAGATTATGTAGATATATAGCACTTTTTCACGTGTTTACTGCTTGAGTGCATGTGCTGTGCGGCAAAAATATAAAATCTGTTGTCAGTGTTTATGCAAATACCCAGTATAGAATAAACCAAAAACTCACCATGCACAAAAACCCTATAGGTGCAAAACCACAATAATCCAGTTATATAAGAAATAAGATTTATTATATGGATTGTGTAAATCCTAAGCAACTGAATGTGAAATTAACACTGTCATGTTTGCTTTAAATTTTGTATGGTTCTAGTTTGTTGAGCTGAATTATCTAGTAGGCTAATTTATAATCTATATGTTTTTAATTCACTAGTGGCTATATATAATTTAGTACATAGTTAACAGGTTTTTTTTGTTTTTTTTGATCATGTGATTTGTGACTTATGTGATCTTTGTTTTAAGATGTCTTTTGCCACCTGCACTGTAAACAATTGTTGTCATTTTAACTGTAAAAAGTGTAAAAGCCTGTTATTTGGTTAACGGTAATTTCCTGTTACTCTATGGGGAGAACGGTTATAGAACTAACATTACAATTCATGTAATTTTACACTTAAATTACAGTGAAAACCTGTAAGCTGTCATTCCCAGAATTCACTTTGTGCCATTTTTACATTTAAATTGTTATTTAAATTTAAATTTAAAATAGTGTTTTTCTTGTGTTGCTAATCTGGCAGAAAAGGGCTGTTGGATTTATTGGTCTGATTTTTTTTATGTTATTTTTTTACAATTTCAAACTTTAAAATTCCCAGATTGTTCTGTAAAATGTTTACATTTTTACGGTATTTTTACTGAATTATTCAGGCAACCACAGCTGCCATTTTTTTAAATCTTTTTTTTTATTTATTTTTTTTATACAGTGATTAGTACTCATGTGACTGGGAACAAGTGGGTGAAGCTGAAGGGTCTGGTGCTGAAGATGTTAATGACTCTGGACAATATATTATTTTGAAACATTTTAAGGAGTTTCAAAAGCTTTATAATCCTTTAGCATAATGGCGGATCATATCAGTATTGTTGTCCTGTGGCTAATTCAGATTCCATTTTAATCAAAGTTGGGTTATTGGAATACAAATGTTTGTTTTTAGGAGAAAAACATGAGTCAATTTAATGAGGGGATTTATTGTAATTTATTGGCTATGTTTGCAATTTGGGGTTGGTATACAGTCTATACCAGTCCCTTACAAAAATAAACTATGGTGTTACTCAAAAAAAAAAAAACAACAACAAAAAAAAACATGGTTAATATAGTTAAACCAAGGTGACCACAAATTAACCATGGTTTTGCTACACTAACCATAGTTTAACCATGGTATTTGTAGTAAAACTGTGGTTAAGGGGTGATTCTCAACTAAGGGCCATGGCCCACTAAGAGGCCTCAGTGATCCTCTAGGGGAGCTGTGAGATAACTTAAAATTAATTTAAATATATTTATATAATTTGTTCATTTTATTATTAATAAGTTAAATAATAATTAGAATATTAAAAAAAGAAGAAGAAGAAAAAAAAAGCATGACCTCTCTTGTATTCTGCTATTATTTTGGGGCAGCCCAACTCGATTCACATCATATTGTGTGAAATAAAGACTAAACGTGGCTCAAGACAAACACCCAACCACTGTAGGAGCATATGATACACAAACTATAGCTCTAGGCTAGATAAAGAAACCAGTGTCATGCTTTTAGAAAGTTTTGATAAATGACAATTGTAATAAAGGTAAAGACGATTATAGTGATGAGTCCATTATTATAGATGCACAAACAAACAAAATGTGTGCTTTTGCCTATCGATCGCTAATTAAATTTTTCATTAACACATTTCAATATATTTGCGTAGTTGTCAGAATTAATCCTGTGAGTGTTTTATAATGAATGCTCACTGAAGAAGCCTGTATCTATACTGGCCGAGAGATCTCAACGCCCTGCAACTTCAGAAAACACATGGAAATAGAAAAAGCACCAGCAAATTAAGAAAACATCTTCATCAGTTTGACAGCACATGTGCTGCAAATACTCGCAACACAAACCAATAAAGAAACGCGCAGTAGCATAGACCACAACCAAATTAATTAATTAAAGTGAGGAACATGGCTGAGACATATTTATCAATGTTCGCTCTGAGAGGTGAGATTTTCTTTTATTTTTAACATCCTGGTCATACGATACAAATGGTAATCAATATGCAAAAAAAAAAAAAACTTTGTGTTGTGAGTATTTGCAGCACATTTCTTTATTTGTTTGTGTTGTGAGGATTTGCAGCGTGGTTTTGTATTTGGCTGTGTTGTGAAGATTCGCACACGTGCTGTCAAACTGATGAAGATTTTCTTTATTTGCTGGTGCTTTTTCTATTTGCATGTTTTTTTCTGAAGTTGCAGTGCGTTATCTGACTGTACATTATCCTTTACATATTTGTGATGTAAATGATGCTTGCAGTAACACATGCAATAATGCAAAATGCTAAATGATATATTTGGATGTCATTAATAAAACTTATTTAATAGGTTTCGCTTTGATCACAACCCCTCTAAGCAGGGTTAAAAACAAACAAACAAGGAAAATATAGCATGCGTTTTTTTATTTGAAACATCTGTTTTTATTGAACTCTATTTTTTTCCGTCAAATGCTTCATGAACTCCTCCTTGAATTCTTTAAGCAAGTTAGTTAAGCAAGTAGAACAGGTAGAACAGCTACTGTGAAATTGAAAGCAGAAAGATACTTCAGGTTTCATTAGCAAGAAAACACGCTGAAGAAGTAACAATGAGCAGTGGGATATTTTTCATGGTAAGTACATGTTTAAAGCTATAAATTTATTTCCACCTGAAGCCCTTTGTGTTGGAATCCATTTGCTTGGCTCACATGTGTTCGACCTGTCTATAAATTGTACAATGTGCCTATGAATGTGTTTCACAACAACAAAATAAGCTACAGTGGCAAAGTAATTATAGCCTACAGGAAAACATACCAGATTATACTGAATGGATTGTAAAATGGGTGTGTTTGGGGCAGTCGTGGCCTAAAGGTTAGAGAGTCTGACTTGTAACCCAAAGGTCACGGGTTCGAGTCTTGGTGCCGGCAGGGATTGTTGGTGGGGGGAGTGAATGACCTCTCTTCCACCTTCAATACCACGACTGAGGTGAGACCCTTGAGTATGGGACACCATACTTGGCCACACGTCACATCCTTTCCTTTCCTTGTTGGACTTAAATCAGTTGCGTCATCTCACAGCCAGTGCTGAGATGTTTTGCAGTGGGTGCAGCATTTGTGTGTTCCACTTGAAAGACTTTGTCATACAAAGAACATGATTTTATTGAACCACAGCAATCTATTTGATGTACACTGCATTTGTTCACTTATTTACTTGATTACTTTGATTACTTATGTATTTGCTTTTCAGGAACAGGTGTGAAACGTTTTTTTATTATTTTTCATTTTATTTATTTATTTATTTAGTCATTTATTGATTGATTGATTAAATGATTGATTGATTGATGTTGTCCTGTAAACAAGTTTTTCTGATTGTTATGGGATGTGTGTGTGTGTGTGTGTGTGTGTGTGTGTGTGTGTGTGTGTGTGTGTGTGTGTATTTGTGCACAACTAACATGATCTGGTCCAAAGAGTTTGAAGGAGTTTTACAATCAGATGTTTTTTAAAGTTGTGTTCAGATTAAAAATATATATGTATTTTTGTAATTGTTTAAAGAAATAAATGTAAAAATAATAAAATGTTACAAAATATCATGGTTCAAAATTGCCTTTAAAGCTACACCACAAAACCAAAAAGGTCAGACTCTCTAACCTTTAGGCCACGACTGCCCCAAACACACCCAAACAAAAAAACAAACAAACAATAAAAAAAATGTTGATTTTGATGCTGTGATGCATGTATTTGTATAATGCCTAGTGACCTTGCATTTATTTGGATATCCACTGTGTAAATATATTTCTGAATACAAAATTTAATAGTAGGTGAAATTAATCTCAAATAAACACTGAAACCTGTGCTATTAGTCAAAACATTTATAATCAATTCACAGCCCTAGTCTAAATGTATTAATGAAAATAATTTAAAATCAGAGCTACTGTTATTAGTCAAAAGTAAAATAAAAATGAAATGACTAAACGACGCACCAATTACATCATGTTTATTGTGCTCTTTATGGAAAATGTGAATTCAGAACTACATCTAAATTTCTGTGAGGAGCTGGAGTGTAAGGACACTGCCTCTAAAATGAGTCTGAATGAGAAAATGGAAAAGAGGGGCACTGCAGCATCTCCAGAACTCAGCTGTGTCTCTATGAAAAGTAATGCATCTATAGTTATGCCTCCTAATATCAGTAATGAAGCTGTGACCTCTGACCCCAGGTAAGACAATACACAGATACTGAACAGACCTTATGAAATACGTAAATGGAAATTGATTGAATCCTTTGATTGATGTAATAAGATTGAAGAATCACAAAACCACATCTCTAGAACCAAGCTGTGTGTCTATGAAAAGTAATGTATCCTTACTTAAACCTCCTGATCTCAGTGATGGAGCAGTGACCTCTGACTTAAGGTAAGACAAAACACTGATACTTAATATCTCACAAAGAACATAAATCGAGATTGGCTGAACGGCTGATTGCCTTTTACTGATTAGTCATAGTAGCCATAATTACCAATGCAAAGCCAGTGCTGACAACATTATCTGGTGCAAATAATTCTTGTACTCTGCCTTTGTGTTTATTTTTTGTGCTTCAAAACTGATTTGACTCAACAGTTTGAGAAACAATCCGATCCAGAATCAGTCCAGATGTGGAGTTTGTGAGCAGGTTTTGAGAGATCCAGTCTCTACTACCTGTGAACACAGTTTCTGCAGACAGTGCATCAGTCTCTACTGGGATCAGTTTAGACCATCAGAAGACTTTGACTGTCCTCAGTGCAGAAAGAGTTCCAGAACATGCCCTGTTCTTCAAACAGTCATGAGAGGATCCAGTTCTGCTGGTTTTGCTCACCTACAGGAGGAGACTGGAGATATGCAGAAACCAGCGAACGATGAACTACAAAGAGTCAAAGACCAACACAAAACCAGCCTGAAGAACAAGTATGAGAGATTATTTGAGGGAAGCAAACTCAAAGAGAATGAAACCCTCCTGAACAGGATCTATACTCAGCTCTACATCATAGAGGGAGAGAGTGAAGGAGTGAATGAAGAACATGAGGTTTTACAGATGGAGAAAACAGCCAGAACACAACACTCACAAGACACTCCAATCTACTGCAGTGACATCTTTAAAGCCTCAGCTGAACCAGGATGTGAGGAGAAAGACCAGATCAAGACTGTTCTTACTAAAGGCATCGCTGGAATCGGAAAAACCGTCTCTGTGCAGAAGTTCATTCTGGACTGGGCCGAGGGAAAAGCCAATCAGGATGTAGATTTCATGTTTGTGCTTCCATTTCGAGAGCTGAACTTGATCCGTGATCATCAGTACAGTCTTCACAGACTTCTGCTGGACTTTCATCCTGAACTTCAAGATCTGGACTCAAAGATTTATGAGGAGTGTAAAGTTGTGTTCATCTTTGATGGTCTGGATGAAAGCAGAATCACACTGATGTTTTCAGATGATCAGAAAGTTTGTGATGTGACTGAGATTTCATCAGTGGGTGTGTTGATGTCAAAGCTCATGAAAGGAGAGCTGCTTCCCTCTGCTCTCATCTGGATCACCTCCAGACCAGCAGCAGCCAATCAGATCCCCTCCAAATACATCAACCGTCTGACAGAAATTCAGGGATTCAATGAGCCCCAGAAGGAGGAATATTTCAGGAAGAGAATCAGTGACCAGCATCAAGCCAGCAGAATCATCTCACACATCAGAAGAGCAAGAAGCCTCCACATCATGTGTCACATCCCTGTCTTCTGTTGGATCTCATCCACTGTGCTTCAGAAGCTCCTGGAAGAAGATCTGAGTGCAGAAATCCCTCAAACTCTGACTGAAATGTACATCCACTTCCTGCTGATTCAGATCAACATGAGGAACCAGAAGTATGAAGAGAGAGATCCAGAGAAACTCCCGCAGTTCAACAGAGAAGTGATTGTGAAACTCGCTGAAGTGGCTTTCAAACAGCTGATGAAGGGCAATATGATGTTCTATGAGGAGGACCTGATTGAGAGCAGCATAAACGTCACTGATGCCTCAGTGTATTCTGGGATTTGCACTGAAATCTTTAAGGAGGAATCTGTAATTCATCAGAGGAAAGTCTACAGCTTCATTCATCTGAGCATTCAGGAGTTTCTTGCTGCTTTCCATGTATTTTACTGCTATTTAAACAGCACCATGAAGACCCTTAAGGTTATTGTTCCAATGCATAATATGCTTAAAGGAGCAGTAGATGAAGCCCTTGAGAGTGAGAATGGACACCTGGATCTGTTCCTGCGGTTCCTGCTGGGTGTCTCACTGGAGTCCAATCAGAGACTCTTACAGGATCTACTGACACAAACAGAGAACAGCTCAGAGAGCATCAGGAGAACCACACAGTACATTAAAGAGAAGATCAGAGATGGACATGGACTCTCCACTGAAAGATCCATCAATCTGTTCCTCTGTCTGCTGGAAGTGAAAGATCAGACTCTGTCCAGAGAGATTCAGGAGTTTGTGAAATCAGACAAACTCTCAGAGAAGAAGCTCTCTCCTTCTCACTGCTCAACAATCGCCTACATGCTTCAGATGTCAGAGGAGCCGCTGGATGAGCTGGACCTCCAGAAATACAACACATCAGATGAGGGGAGAAGAAGACTGGTACCAGCTGTGATCAACTGCACAAAAGCTCTGTGAGTGTTTAATCATGGTATAGCAAATCGTTTTTTCTAAATGAGTGATTAAAATAATGAAACTAATGTTATTGAAATACCATTTCTAGAGTAAGGTTAAGAATTGAATTATCTTGTGTACTGCTGTCTTTCAGTCTTGCTGGCTGTAATCTCACTGGTCTGGTTTGTGAAATTGTGTCATCCGCTCTACAATCCTCAAACTGTGTCCTGAGAGAGCTGGATCTAAGTAACAATGACCTGCAAGATTCAGGAGTGAAGCTGCTCTCTGATGGACTGAAGAGCCCAAACTGTCCGCTGGAAAAACTGAGGTTTTACTGTCATTCATATGATGATACATGATTCATTTCAACCTCTGTTTACTATTGATGTGTTTATTTAGGTTGTCTGGCTGTATGGTGACAGAGGAAGGCTGTGGTTATTTGTCTTCAGCTCTGAGTTCAAACCCCTCACACCTGAGAGAGCTGGACCTGAGCTACAATCACCCAGGACCATCAGGAGTCCAGCTGCTCAAACACAAACTGGAGGATCCAAACTGCTCACTGCAGAAACTCAAGTATGTGGGACAGTAAAGGGGTTTTATTTAAGTTCATTAATACTGTTAATCTCAGATGAGTGAATTAAGTTGCATAACAAATTACTACATATACACATACAATACTGTGCAAGTTTTAAGCACTTGCTGTGAAGACGTGTTCAAACACAAGTATGTGTTCATTAATTAAACTAAATCAAATCAAATCAAATCAAATCAATATTTGGTTACCACCCTTTCTCTTTAAAACAGTACCAATTCTCTGGGGTACACTTGTATATGGTTTATGAAGCTGTACAATGTAAATCAACATTAAAAGATGTATTAAACAGTAAAAATAAATAGTACATTTTATTTACTGTGGGATTTTGACTTCACTATGCAAACTTTTTTTTTTTTTTTTTAAATAAGTATTCCTAAAACAGTAGTTAGTTTTTCAAGTTGAAGTAGTATTAAATACTTGTCTTGATCTTTAAATACAAACACTAACCAATTTCAAAATAAATGTGATATGTAACAAATACACAAGTTTTGTTGTGATCTGGCTGGGATCATACCAGCACCCAAAATACAACAAATGCTGGTCCACCAGCACACAGCATCCCAAGCTGGTCCCAGCATGCAAAACATACCTTATTGCTGGTCCACCAGCACACCTGCTTACAGTGCTGGGGACCAGCAAACCAGCATCATATGCTGGTCCCAGCATGCAAAAAATACCTTATGCTGGTGACCAGCAATGCTGGATTTTTCAGCAGGGTAGAAGGCATAATCTCTTTTGAGAGTTTCTCTATTTGAACACCATGTTTTTAAGTTTAGTGTTATGGATTCTGTTTTTTTTATGTTTTTTTTTTTTGTTGTTGATCTGTCTTTGGAAGTCTGCAGCTATTAGAGTTTATTAGAGTTCCTTACAAGCAGAGGCAGACGAAGTACACAACTCCATTACTTGGTCAAATATTACTCCATTACAAGTAAAAGTTGTAAAGACAGATTTTTACTTAAGTAAAAGTATAGAAGTACTTGCTTTTAAAAGTACTTAAGTACCAAAAGTAAATTTCCTTTTTTATGTCAATGCACTGTTTTATTATTGTTGAACGTAATACTTGCAATACCTCTGAAGCAACTTACAATACATTACACCTACTGAATACACTGACTAGCTTGTAGTATCTTTGGAATAAATAGCTTTTAGAATGTTAAAAACCTATGAGAAAAAAAAAAATTAACACCCCTACCCACCCTAACAAAAGCAGGATGGTAGTGATCTCACACAGCTCTGACAGTGAGTGCACGCATCTATGTGTAGCCATTCATCCACATTTGAATAGAGTGGACATTGAAATTGCTGTAAATACAGAGTGATAAGGAAGAAAAAAAAAATCAAACCTGCGTTAAAACCCAGCAACACAACTGTAGCTGTATAACTTTACAAAAGCAACACTGCTGTAACAAAAAAAGCAAAACAGCAAGACATATTTGACATCAAAACAAACATTTTAAAAAATGCTGTCTAAACGCTCTCGCAGTACTTTGATGTCACAAACAGAACGGTCTGTGCAGTGCTGCTTCAAGTCCAACACCTATTGTGTTTTATTAGGAGACACACAACAGTTCTTCTGTGGCTTTATAGGGAATATTTTCACTTACGCAATTTAGCAAAATCAGATAATATTGTGTATAATACAGTATATACCACAATATTAACTTCTTATTATTGAATTGTTGTAAATAAATATCACATTTGCAACTGGTCAGTGTTCAAAAAATGCTGGGAAATCACTTCATGCAGCCCTAAAAGAGTGATTACTGATAAACTGTCTGAAAAAAAAGAAAGTCACATTTTAGAGAAGAAAAAAATCACCCACTGACATTCAAAGCTGCTAGTAATGACTTTCTACTTCGAGGACCTTGATAGAAATGTAGTGGAGCAAAAGTACAATATTTGTCTTTCAAATGTAGTGAAGTTAATGTCATAAGTTTCCAGAAAAAAATAATACTCAAGTAAAGTACAGATACTCAAAAAGTGGACTTAAGTACAATACTCAAGTAAATGTACTTAGTTACTGTCCACCTCTGCTTACAAGTATACTGAATTGCCCTTTCCACCAGCAGGAACCAGGTGCTAGTTCAGAGCCAGTGCTATTGCCGGTTCTTAGTTGGTTCGACTGGCGAGCCCTTTAAGAACCGGTTTGCTTTTCCACAGGCTAGAGAGCCACCACAGAGCCAGGTCTTACGTCACTGAATATGTTTCATCTTTCGTTTCAC